>WBNM01041995.1:0-23521 GCA_013399055.1 Ramphastos sulfuratus
TGTACACAGTACTGCAAATGTGTTTCACTAGGGCAGAGTTAGAGGGATAGGAGAACTTCCCTTGACCTGCTGACCACACTCCTCTCCTCTTCCCATATTTGTTATCTCAATATTCAAATGAAACCCAAGCATGGCCCAGGTTTCATGTCCATGGGCCCACCTGTGCTATTAACATAACAGGGGGATTGCTTCTCCCACCTTCTTGGTTTCCAGTTATGGCATCGGTTCTCTTTTCTCCCTTTGCACAGAGGCCCTGGGGACTGCAAGGAGGAGGCGATGATGGGCAAGTCCACCTGCTGCCGGCAGAAACACTATGTCAACTTCCGTGAGCTCAGCTGGACACAGCACTGGATCATTGAGCCAGCAGGGTACCAGGCTTACAGGTGCTCAGGGGGCTGCCTGCAGCTCCCCAGCCCTCTGTGGCGCTTTGGCTATGGGGAGCGCACCTGTGCCGTGGCCGAGAGCTCCTCGCTGCCCATCATGTACCTCACCAAGAGGGGCAACCACACCGAGATCAAAGCTGCAGAGTTTCCCAACATGATTGTGGAGAAGTGCAGCTGCCTCACAGATGGCATGGCACTGGTGTGAGACACAGCCAGCCAGCTGGGATGTCACCCAGTACCTGATTACCTGCAGCCCTGCCCACAGCCTCCCTGGTGCCCAGCCCTAAGGCCAGTGAAAAAGGACCTGTGGGGACCCCCAGCTATCCACATGCAAGGGTCAGCAGCAGCTGGGGTTGCAGCTTTCCCGCAAAGAGGGTGCACTTAAAGCCACTGTCCATATAGATGGGCTCAGAGGAGCGTCCATCTTCATGTATACCCATGTGAGGGGTACCCATGGACCACTTCTCAGGGCCCCCTCAACGCCAGTCAAATTTCATTTGATTTGGTGGAACTACAATCCCATTTATTTCAGTTCTCATTCTAGAGCGTTTGCCTGGAGCTCCAGACAAAGGAGGTGTGATCAATACCAGGTGTGGGTTCAGCTTTTCATTCTTAGACTCCTGGTGTTGGTTCTTGTCTGTTCATGTCATGTTTGTGGTGAATTGGAGAGCAGAAGCACTTAGATGTATGTATTGAATACACACACACACACTGTACCTATGTAGAGACTGTGATTCTATGTATGGAATGTCTACATACATACTGGATGTATACAAATTGTCTGCATGCATGCATAGATGTGCCTAAAACACTGTCTGCAGCTCAAAGGAACACATATAGATGTGTCTATGTATGATATGCATATACACACATAAAACATTTACTGGAACTCAAAGGATTCTATTTTTGACCCCTGCACCTTGGGCTTAGCAGATATCTAGGTTCTAGCAGTTTCTAGTTCTAAATATTAAGACATAGATCTGCTCACAGTTTGTAGCATCAGACCCTTATTTTTCTAGTTGTGCTATTACAGAGGGGTTTTTTTTTTTCAGCTTAGGGATAATTTCCAAGTTTTTGTGTGCTTTCAAACTCAAGGAAACAATAAAACCCAATTAATGTAGTTGTGCGTTTTCTCACATTTATTCTTAGGTCTGAAAGTGAAGGGGCGGGGGGCAGGAAATCTGTCATATTTCTGGATGCACCTCAATGCCCAGATCCTATTCACCCTCTGACAGCTCTCCTCAGTAACCTATGGGATCCTGCTGGTAAAGCTTCCTTGCTCAGGCTGGGACTGGGCTGGATGGGCAGGTGGAGCAGAGCCCACACCAACAGTTTTTGTGCCTGAGCTGTGGAGTTTAAGAAAATGTTTTCTTAAAGAGAAAACCTAGAAACACATCTGAGAGGCAAGAGGTAATGCCCTCCTGCTGGTGCTCAACTGGAGCTGCAGTGAAGAAAGAGATGAGCTGCCTCCTGCTCCCTTTCTTCCCAGAGGAAGCACTTTAACCCTGACTATTCCTTAAGGACAGCTAAAAAACATGCCCTGGGGAAACGCAGTGATAACGTGGCTTGATCCCTTTTTGAACTCTGCTGGTTGGCCAAGGTGTCAGCAATGATAATGATTTCCTCACTTTGTGTCCTACTTCATAACGTACTGAGATACTGGTGGCTCTGGGGATGAAGTGGTCAATGCTGTCCATCTCTGTGGGATGCCATCCACAAGGCCTTGGCTGAACCCACCCGTGGGAGGGCTCTGAAATGAGTTTGTCTGGTGGCTAGTTAGGGTGAGCATGGACCAGGTGAAAAGAAGGGCTCCTCAGACTCTGCTGTTGCTTTAGGTCATTCATCTGGACAGCTGAGATATCAAATGCCCTGAGGTCACCTTTCACTTGTGCAAATGCCTGTGGCAAAAGAAGAGCTTTAAGAGGAGGGGAAAAAAAGGTATAGGCAGACTTACCAGTGTCCAGTGATGGGCACCAGCACCACAGGCTACTGGAGTTAGAGCAGGATGAGATTGATTGATTTCTAGTCGTGTTCTTAATGACACAGGCATTCAGCCACAGTTCCTCTCCACCCAGCTCAGAGCAGGGCATAGTCTGAAGGCCATGAGCTCAGCTACCTCCATGAAGAGCAAAGCTGATGATTTGCCCTGGGAGAGAAAGTGTTTGAACTGATTCTTGCCTGAGACTCAAGTGCATTAACTTTGGCTTCCTTCCAGCCTCCAGTACTGGGACTCCAGACGTTACCCCTCAGGTCTAGAAGAAATCCCATCCAGTGCCATCAGTGCCAGGCTGCTGTGGGAAGCAGGAGCACAGCATCACAAGAAGGATGTGGGACTGGGACCAGTAACATGGACAAAAGCTGAACCCTCTTCTGCTCTCCTCTCCTGCAGCATGGCCATTTCCCTCTGATTTGCATCTGACTCCCTCTGCCCCGGTGTCTTGCAAACACAAGGTACATAAAAACTAGCGGTGGGACTCTGTGGATGTGTGTGGACAACTGGCAGAGACAGGGAGGGGGGCATGGTGGCCAAGGAGACCCAGTGTTACTGTAGGGACAACTCTGGATATTGCAGGAATGGGCAGGGCACAAGTCTGCCACCAGCACAGATAATTATTTATTGCCAGGGAAGCTGCTTAGATGTCACAGCATCTGGCTCCTCAGTCCCAGTACCCCTCTGCAGCCCTCAACCACAGCATATGGTCCTGGCCAAGAATATGATGTTGGTTATAAGCATCAAGTGGAGGCCTGGAGAAGAGATGATTTGTAGAAAGCCATGAGCACAGAGAGCCAGGCTGGACATCACTAACACCCATGTCTGGCATCTCACAGCCCCAACTCTTTGTGCCCACAGTCTGTAGCGCTATCCCTTCCCAGCACTTGCATGTGGGGCCTCCTGGGGACTTCCAGCATTGCCCTTACTGTCCTTACCCTGACTGTGCACAGCACCATTGTCATCTCTTGAAGTGGCTGGAAAACATAGCTTCCTAATTAAAAATTAACCACCTGTGCTGTTGCCTCAGTATGATGGATGCTGTGGCAAGTTGCTAACCCACACCCAGACTGAAGCCCCTGCTTCTGGAGAGATGGGGCATTGTTCCTAAACCTCCAGCTGGCTTTGCAATGAAGATGCAGCAGGCTGGAAGGTTGTACTCCAGGGATTCCCACAGTGCAGACTCCCAGGCAGGAGGCTGTGGATGAAATGTTGCCACACCTGGGGCTTTTGCCAGACATCAGCCTATCTACAGGAAATGATCTCCTGGCCTGTCATCTTTAATCCAGGCTGCATTTGCTGTGGTACTTTCTGTGTGCTACCACATTGCTGCTTTCATAGCTGGACAATTTGTAAGGCATGCAAAGTCTGTCAAGCTGTCATGTTATCCTTTCCATTTGAGCAGCACTGCAGTCCCTGAGGAAAGGCAGAACATCTCATGAACCTGGCAGCAGTGTGGTACAGCATTAGCATTTATGTTGTGCTGTAAAAAAGCCCTAAAGGCAGAGCAGGGCAGTGGCATCATTGACCACATGTGAGCAGAAATTGCTTGGGGAAAGGTAAAGGTGTTAAAACAATGAGCATCTTCTAGCACCATGGGTGCAGAGCACTCTGGAGGTGTTTTTAAAAAATCTAGATGTAGCACATTGAAATATGAGGTGAGACCTCATCTGCAGGTCTGTGTCCAGCTATGAGGCCCTCAACAACAAGGACATGAATCTGCTGGAGCTCGTTCAGAGAGGGGCCACAAAGATGATCAAAGGGCTGGACCAGCTTTCCTATGAGGACAGGCTGAGAAAGTTGGGGCTGTTCAGCCTGGAGAAAAGAAGGCTTCAGGGAGACCTTATAGCTGCATTTCAATATCTGAAGTGGACTTACAGGAAGGCTGAGGAGGGACTCTTTAGAAGGGCTTATGGTGATAGGACAAGGGGGAATGGTTTTAAACTGGAGCAGGGTAGATTTAGGTTGGACTTAAAGAGGAAGTTCTTTACAGGGAGGATGTGGTGGAGGCCTCATCCTTGGATGTATTCAAGGTCCAACTGATGGGCCACTGAGCAACATGATCTGGTTAAGACTGTCCCTGCTCACTGCAGGAGTGTTGGACAAGATGACCTTGTATGGTCCCTTCCAACCCGGTTCATTCTATGAAAGCGTGTGTTTTAGTGCACATGGTGACGTTGGGTTGGCAGTTGGAATTCATGATCTTAGAGGTCTTTTCCAGCCTTAATGATTCCATGATTCTGTGTGCTCGAGAAGTGAGGTGTGTGCTGTTCACATGAAGGGCTCCAACAGCCCTGTTGGTCCCAGACAAAGTCAAGCTCTTGTGTAAGCAATCACAATGGCAGCATGTCTGAGCTCAAGCTTATCGTGAGCATGAGCTCTGACTTGCCCTCATGGCATTGCTCACAAGGTGATCTCTGAGGTCCTGCAATATTTAATGGAGCTGGACATGGGGGCAAAATTTCTATCTATTGATCTCATGAAAGCTTTTCTTATTGAAGAGGCTTGTGCTGGGCAGCAGCACTTTCTCTCTGTATTCTAGGAGTGATAACAAAAGTTTTAAGCTGTATTAAATGCCGCTGTTAGGGCAGTGGCCTGTCTGATCCTTCACTGTTTTGTTTCAGCCAAGGCTGGGCTCTCATTTTCTTTCAAAACCTATGACAAGCTGCAGCTTTTCCCTGCTGGTGAGACCTTATTTCCTCCCCCTCTCTGTTTTTTTTTTTTCCCCCTCCCTTTGCATTTCACAAACTCCTACCAAGAATGTCTGACACTTTGCCTTTCAGAGCACCCTTCTAATTGCCAGTGTAAGTGTAAAGTCAGATGCTCAATCCACATCCCAGCAAAGCTGATAATCAGGGGAGCTCCTTGGGATTTGGCTGGGAACATCTGGAGTCTGGGAAAGGGGATCCCCAGGCAAACAAAAGTGGGGAGGCCGAGATCCTGCAGGACTTTGATATTTTTAGAGTTGCCTCTTAACAGTCTCAACATTTCCTGGGTTTTGCCATTAATTTGAAATTTGCCCCTGTGCACAGGATTTGCAGTCAGGACCTGAACTTCTCTGTCCGTTCCTGGAGCAGGTGGATGGGAGCAGCCTGAACAACATCAGCCCATTTCTGAATGAAACAGAATAAAGAGTGAGTTATAGCTGCAGCCTTTTGGCCCCTATTCCAGTGGTACAAAGGCCACCCCTGGGTTGCTGGGGTTTCCTACAGCTAAACCAGCAGGTATGTAACAGCCAAGAAACAGCTTTTGACCATGGCAGGAAATAGTTAACTGCAGACACTGGGCACTACAAAGCCATAGAATCATAGAATTACTTCAGTTGGAAAAGACCTCTAAGATCACTGAGTCCAACTGTCAACCTAAGACCACCATGAAAACCAAGTCACATTATCAGCTCACAGCTTTCAATATCTTTTTGACAGCTGCTGACTCAAGGAATTCCCCCTCCCCATCCCCAAAGCTGTGTAATAATTATCTTTTAAAGCTATTCCTAATCATAGAATGTCAGGGGCTGGAAAAGGGACCTTGAAAGCTTATCCAGTCCAACCCCCCTGCCAGAGCAGGATCACCCCTACCAGATCACACAGGAACATATCCAGGCAGGCAGGTTTTGAATACGTCCAGAGAAAGAAACTCCACAACTCCCTTGGGCAACCTGTTCCAGTGTCCTATCACCCTCACAGTGAAAAAATTCCTCCTCATGTTTAAATGAAACTTCCTATGCCTCAGCTTGCACTCATTGCCCCTTGTCCTGTTTATTATACAAATGTTTATTTGTATTTTTTCTGTTTACTTTTTCATCCTCCTAACTTCCTCAGCAACCATAAATGTTCTCCAAAATCCAAGTAGCTGTAGTTCCTTTAAAAGTGTGGTTTTTCTTTGCTGAAAATGAATGCAACTGAAAATGGGTTGTAATGGCTACTTCTGAGGTGACTGCCAGCTTCCAGCCCAGTGGTCACTGATTCTGTCACCTTATGCTGGATACAACATCTCACAGGCCATAAGGTGCCATCATAGAATGGTAGGGGTCAGAAAGGACCTCTGGAGATCATCAAGTCCAACCCCCTTTCCAAAGCAGGATCACCGAGGGTAGGTCACACAGGAACACATCCAGATGAGTCTTGAAAGTCTCTAGAGAGACTCCACAACCTCTCTGGGCAGCCTGTTCCAGTGTTCTGTTGCTCTTAAAGAAGTTTTTCCTCCTATTGAGGTGGAACTTTCCGTGTTCCAGTTTGAATTTCTTGCCCCTCATCCTATCACACGACACCACTGAAAAGAGCCTGGCCCCTTCTTGACACCCACCCTTCAGATGTTTGTAAACATTAAGAAGATCTCTTCTCAGTCTTCTCTTTTCAAGGCTAAAGAGTTCCAGGTCTCTCAGCCTTTCCTCATCAGACAGATGCTCCAGTCCCTTCTTCATCCTCATACCATCCTTCGCTGGACACTCTGGTGTATCCCTGTCCCTATCCTATCTCCAACCCCCAGACATCTAGGAGTGCTTTTATTAAGCTGTGCCATACTTCCAGCAGGTATTTCACAAGTGAGCTGGCTTCTTAGAAACATTGTCCTTACTTTCCAAGCAGGTCTCACATGAGTTTCTCATTTTCCTTCATGCTTGGTAGATGGTCTAGTGAACATGGAGGTACTGGGTAGAAAAGAATCATACAATAGGTTGGAAGAGACCTCCAAAGGTCATCTAGTCCAACTCCCCTGTAATGAGCAGGGTCATCCTCCACTAGATCAGGTTGCTGAGAGCCATACTGAGCCTGAGCTTCAGTATCTCCAGGGTTGGGGCCTCAACTACCTCCCTGGGCAACCTGTTCCAGTGCTCTACTACCTTCACAGTAAAGAATTTGTTCCTTAATCTCAAATTTAAATTTACTTTTCTCTAACTTAAAACTATTGGACTTGATGATCTTAGAGATCTTATCCAACCTTAATGATTCTATGATTGTCCAAGTTCTATGCGATTCCCAATTCCTTCCACCTCTTTAGACACCTGCAGGTGCCATTAGCTGTTATTAATCTGCAAAGCCACCCTAATTGCTCAGCCTTAACTGAAAGCAAAGCAGGCTAAGGTGGCTGTTAACTGACTAGGGTGCATTCTAGGAGTTCTTGGAGGAACCTTTAAGATTTTAAACCAGCACCTTCCTGGAAACAGACATGGCTCCAGACAGACCTTTGAAATGTTGACTTTCTCCAGGAACAAAAATATTGGGAGAATGAATTCCAGATGCATCAAGATGATTAATTTTGGCTGTTTCTGGGCTTGGCAGAAAGATGTAAATGTGACCACATGTCCCCACTCTGCAGTAGCCTGTACACCAAGGGAGAGAAGGGTCAGGCCTGCTGTTCCAGGGGCTGAGTTTCACTGGTGCTGCTGAAACTGGACACATCCTCTGCCGTTAGCTCAGTGCCACCTACAGTAGCAAGTGCAGAAGCTGTCAGACTCAGAAAACCCAACGAAGTTCCTGCACACTCCAGAAAAGTGAGATTTAAATCAAAACACTAAAGTGGCTTTTTAGTAACTTACTTGTCTGATTTGCAGATGACTGTCTAGGTGAGGAAAACAGGAAAGGAAGCTTTAGGGTAAAGACAGCTATTGCTGTGTGTCTTTGCTGGTGATGATCTCTCTGAAGTTTTTTATGACCTGCCCTGTTCTCTGCTGGTTTTTGTGTATTAGATGTACTTATATTTCCTCCCAAGGTCTGTATGAGGTAAGGAAAAGCTTTCCCTCTGTTTTTTGGCTAATTGATTTTTCCACTCAACAAACTCAGGAATGCAAGACAAATGTGAAGAATTGTTTTGGTTGGAAAAGACCTCTAAGATCATCATCCAACCCTCAACCTTACACCACCATGGCCATTAAACCATATTCTGAAGTGCTATGTCCACACATTTCTCAAACACCTCCAGAAATGGTGACTCTCCCTCCCTTGGCAGCCTATTCCAATGCCTGACCACTCTTGCAGTAAGGAAATTTTTCCTGCTATCCCAGATTCAGGCAAACAGAGAACAGTTTAAATGTGCTTTAAAAAATTTAGTCCTGAAGTGCCATGATTTATGCACTTAGAACATGGATGCTAGGTTTGTGGATCATGGTGTAATTACCACCACTGCAACTCTCTACCCATCCTTTTCATAACTCCTTAGGATGCTAACAAAGCTTATCTTGTGGATGTGAATTTAGAAGTTAGAGATACTCAGCCAAAAGGGTATCAAGGACTTCTACTTAACCACACCAACTGGATTTGCAAACAGACAAATAGCCTCAAATCCCTCTTGGGCACTGTTTTGGACTTGCCTCCATACCAGTTGCTGCATTAGAAATAAATTCTGCTCTTCCTAATTCTACCACCACCAGTAGGACCAAGCCCTGTTTCTTAGTAACTACAACCTATGCAGAACGGAAGTGTCTTCTGGCCAGCGGTAGCAGGGAAGGCCCAGGGCTCACAGCGACACCTGGTGACATGGGCCGCCCCCAACTCACAGCAGGAAGCAGAGATACAGACGAGCCTGCAAAGGCACCGAGCCTTCCAACAGCATTTCATAACCAAGCGTGCCTGCGAAGGTGGCATCGGGAGAGGAGGATGAACTGTGAGGTTAAGCAGCATTTTGGCGCAGCTGTGTCAACATGACTGATCTAACAGCTTGCCTGCAGAGTTTGGCAAGAATAAATCATAAAATTGTTTCAGTTGGAAGAGACCCTTAAGATCGAGTCCTTGTGCTTTAACACCCTCTTCTCAATCCAAAAACTTCCAAGCATAAACGAAACAGCTTCTGAAGATAGGTGGCAAGGCTACAGAGCTGACTGCAATCTCATATACAAACCACTTACCTCAGAAATACTAAACACACACAAGTGAAGTCCACTTCCTATCACTATTGCAATTCAAGTCTAAGCCAAACTTTAAAACAGAACAGATGGGATAATTTCAGGAGAGATTTTCAAGAATCTCTAGAAGTCACTCCTATGAACATAGATTCATAGAAAGGTTTGANCTAATACTCTCCAGCACAAAGCAGTAAAATCCGAGATGTGAAGCACTGAACTAAACACTTTGAAAAAGCCTCTCAGAGGTGGCAGCTGCACCTGCAGCCATGTGAGCACATGTGTCCTTCCTGCAAGGGCACCCTTGCCACCTCCCAGGATAACTCCCTGCAGAGAGATTACAGCATAAAACACTCCCACTGCAAATGTTTAAGTCCTTGAGAGACTATTGCATTGTTTTTACCTTAGGAAAAGAACTAAAAAGCACATTCTGTTTCTCATTCAGCTTCACATCATCACTCCATATCAACCTTCAGCAGCCAACACATGTACTTTATTCTTTCGAATTTAAGGACACAAATCGTGCTTTTCCCCTTACTCAGCTACTTTTCCAGAGCAAAGTAAGTAAATACCCTATATTTAACTTCAAAAAGAAATATCTGCACACATGAATTTATATCATACTGCTATCTGAGATCCCACATAAACTCACAGAACAGCATATTTATTTATGTGTTTATTTATATATACTGGCTTCATCCATATAAAAAAAGTGTATTTAAAGAAGCTTTTAAGCCTGGATCACAAGTTCAATGTATCTCATTTGACAGTTCCAACTAGAATACAAATTGAAGAAAATTCAGTACAAAGCTAAGAAAGGATTGCTGTTTCTCTTGAAGAAGGTGATGACAGTGTCACACAACCACCTTACGTAAAACATTCAAGTTATTTTATTCCATATACAGAGAGCCTGTCCTACCTGTTCCACCAAGGCTTAGTTATAACCATTTGTAAAGCTTATCAAAAGATAGTAGTTTCACTCCTTTTAATATTGAACATATTGAATGCATAACTAACTGGCAACTTACTCTGTGTTACATTAATCAAAATTCATTAGGAATAGAACAAAAACTATCCAGGGCTGCCAAAGTATTCTACGCGGCAGTACAGAACGACAACAAAACAAAAGATTTTAAAGTACCTGTGTACATAAAATTTTTTTTACATCACTTTTTTTTTTCCCTTTAGAGGGTTTTGCAAATAAAGCAGGATCAATCTGGTCTCTAGATAAACCTCTGACTGAAAAAAGCCTAGCTGCTCTTTCCTTTAAAGTGCCTCCACATTTCAGTCCTAAAGACATCAATTCCATCTTCAGTTTATCTAAACCAAGGGCTTCCATTTCAGCAGCAGAGTTGAATGCCAGTAGATCTACTGGTTCCATCTCCTGCAAAGAGAAAAACACCCAAACTATTACCATTTTCTTCAGGGTAGTTGGAGGACCAAGCACAGACAGAATGCTTCATTTAACTGAAGACCTTCAATTAAGATTATATCAAAATCCTAATTATAGCTGAGCAACATGTATCATGTTGGATAGTCTCATTCTTAGTGGTACATATGCTACCCAAAGCATTACTGCCTAATTGTAAAACAGGCAAATCTTAGCACAGATAACACACTCAAGAGGCAGGCTGAATGCTCAGGTGAGCTTTGTACCTGGTGTCCAACTGTGCTACTACAATTTTATTCCTCCCAATGCCTCTGCTAACTTAAAGGCTTGCTCTAACGAGTCCAAATAAGCTGCAGATGTGCTTAGCCTTGCAATGCATAGAATCATTAGGACTGGAAAAGACCTCTAAGATCATTGAGCAGCTTCCAAGCTGCTCAGAAGTGCTGATCATTTAAAATTGCACCAACACTGATGAACTTTTACAATTATTCCACTAGAATTAAAACATTTTACAAAGCCAAAAAAAGAAAAAAGTATTGAATCCTATTCCTCTGCAGACAAGTAGTGGACACTGGTTGTATCCCCAGGGAAGTATTCCCAAGAAAATGGAATTAAACCAGCCCACTACCTGACCCAGCAGTTCAGCAGCTTAACCTTGGCTTCAAAGCTAACAGACCCTTTTTGGCCCAATGTAGAATATAACCAACATTATACAAAGCAGTAGCAGGAAAAGGGATGAATAGTTACTTCTGATGCAGTTACACTGCAATTACAGAAATAGATAGAATAGCACCATCTTGTTCTGAAGTTCACATCTCATCCTGCCACAAGAAAATGGATTAAAAATTTGATCTTAATGAGGAAATTAGTATATTTGCAGAATATTGAGGATGAAAGGGACCTCTATATATGGTCAAGGCCAGGGCCTTTCCCACAGAAGAAATGCTGGAATTTAGTAACACACTAAACACTAACACTGTATATTAATACACTAAAAAACAAATAAAAATCTAAGAGCATTTTGTTCAATACTTAAATATATGTATTAGTCCTATGGTATGTAGAGTGATGCAGATATCAAAGACTTCAGAGCAAGAAATAACAGCAGTGAGAATGAGACTACTCCATTGTGAACTCAGTAAAAACAACTAACACTAGTAGAATTAGAATCTTTGTCCTGCTAAGCATACAAAGAGAGACTGGTTGCCTCATTATTCTCATCCAATTTAAAATCTATCAAGGACTACTACAAAAATATTTCCACCTGCAATAACAATCTGCTATTGCATTGGTGGAGTTTCCTGTTCTAAGAATAGACAGTCTCACAAATACAGAGCAAAAGGTAAACAGCAAAGACTGCTAAACATCCTGTTTAAAATATGCTCTAAAAGAACGGTAAATGACAAAATCCTAATTTATCAGATTATATCCTCAGCCTTCTTCCATCTAACTACATTGAAGTTTCACTTATTAGAATTCCATCTTTGACAGCTGATGCCAGACTTCCTGCTCAAGATGAGAAACACATTGGATTATCTAACTCAAGCCACTCCCTAGACCAGAAACATCTCATTCTGTTTTATTGCTGGAATAAGGCTAGATTCTGTATCCCTAAAATACGTTAATAGTAATATCATGCAAGAAGCAACGAAGAGTAACTATTGGCATATTTACTGTCAAGTGTTAGCTGGGCTGTTTTCAATTCACTGGGAAATGCTACATCCTCTCTTGCTTGGAAGACTGACCCAAAGCCTCTTTGGCAAAAGAATGTCAGGCATCCTCTTGTGAATCACCAGGGAAAGAACTTCATGGTCAGCGCTGTTCCTGATCTGGCTGAGGGCTGTGACACCAAATCAAATCGCCAGCAGAGATAATCATACAGCAACAGTACAGACCTGCTTCCACCACAGATTACTGGAGGATCCAAACCCACTCTTTCATCACCCTCTGCAGTTCAGATTAAGCCCATCATTTACACTAATCCTGCCTGTCTAATGCAGGAGCTGCTCTTTTCAGTTCTTCCTTCATTATCAAAAGTCTGAAATTTGCAGCTGACTACTAGGGTTATCTATGAACTAGACTCAAGTCATTTTATTATAAAAAAAAACTTAAACTTTGATCAACTGATTGAGAGCATCTACTTCAAACAACTTCTGATTTAAAATTTAAGGTAAATTATTAAGATCAAATTAGGTTATAAATAGTCAAACTGGACAGTGGTAATGTGTTGAAAAGTACTGATAAGTCTTTCATCCTACAGAAGGGTTTTATTCTTTCTCCCTCAATGAAAAATTTTAAATTTGTAGTGCATCTATTTATGTAAAAGGAGGGAAAAAAAATATTTAAAATCCCCCAAACAAACCCCAAAGTTATTAAAAACACCCCAAAAACCCCCAGAAACATTAAGTCTTGGGAAAGACAATAGATAGTCAACAGCAACTACATCCTAGTAGAAATTCTAGACTACTAAAATCTTATGTAATTTCTTCCTGAATACATTCTCCTTAGCATCTTTAATGACAATGCTGCCATACTACAATTCAGTGCTCCCATGGAGACACCATCAACCAAGAGCCTTCTTTGGCTGCAGTTTCCATTCACTTGCTACATTCCATTTTCCAAAGTCACGAGATGCATCTTCAGCTAAGGTGTTTTTCTTCTGAACTTTGGGATTGTTTTTGCATTCTGAATCAAACTTTGGAGACTATTAGTTTCCTTTTAGAAGCTAAGATTCTAATTCAAGCATATACATCTAATGCACTGAAGTCATAGGATACGATGTGATCCACAATGGGGAAAGTGACAGTAAAAGCAGCTGAAGAAAAAAAACATAACATTTTGTACTTTATACTTACTATGCTCTCTGACTGATTCATTTCCTGTGCCTTAGAAGAAACAGTTTCTTGCTCCTCTTCTTTCAGAGCTTTGGTTATTTCATTCTTTTCCTGGGCCTCTTCCTTCAAGGGCTTTGTCATTTTACTATTTTCTTCATCTGGAATTTCAGTTCCCCCACCTGAGTTTGTCTCTCCTTGCAGTTCTCTTTCAGTACCTTCTGGCTGCTCCAGTGGTTTCTCAGCTGCACTATTAGCTGGAGTATCCTCTACAGAATCCACAGAGCTGCTTGAACATTCATTTGATTTTCCAGCAATTTCATTGTATCTGCTTCCTGATGGACAACTTCCATCAGATGCAGAAGGGGAATCATCTTCACTCTCATCCTCACAGTCTGAACTGTCAGCATCATCCAATCCTTCCAGCCCTAGCCTGGCACAAGCAGTACATTACAAATTAGTATTTGCCTATTTTAACTTCTTAGCCTTTTTAAAAATTAAACAAAACAAAACACAAACCAAAACTCCCAATAACAACTCACTCTCATTTTTCTTTCCAAACTCTCTTTGGAAGGACAGCAGCCATTTAGGATAGTTCAGTAAGTGGAAGAGCTGCTTATACTCCCAAAATGTTCTGAAAAAAGTATCTTTTTATAGCATTCCCAATACAGAAATGCATTACCTACTGCTACTCTAAACAGTGAAATCATGAAGACTTCTCTTTCATGTTACAATAAGTGAAAGATGCCAGGGGAAAAAAAAAAAAACCCAAACAAATAAACAAAACAAACAAGCAAACAAAAAAAACAAGGAAAAAACCCAACAACTTCTGAAGTTCATTGTTAATTTAATTCATTAATGAAAAAAAAAAGACAATGAGAAGCAGTAAAACACGATGTGTCTATTTTTTGCAAATTAAGTTTGTCTAACTGGGACATAACTGTATGAACACAACATTTAGTTTCACTTTGCTGATTTAATCATTTCAATTTTCTTATTACCATGAAGTCTATATCTCAGGTAAAATGTTGTTTACCTGCATGTCCCTAACCTTTTATTCAAAATGGAACACTTCATTGTTAAAACTAGGCATAATGCTCACCAAAAACATTTTCTTTTTCGTGGTTTTGTTTCATTCTTTCCAGATTCACCTGGACGTTTTCGACCATCACTGCTTTCTGGTGACACCATTTTGCTTGAAGTAGCCTGCAAGCCTTCAAACAAAAGTCAGAAGTTCACTTCATCAGTACACAATTCATACAAGTTGTAAATCCTACTTGTTTTTATTTCAGATGCAATTTAAAACATCAAGTAAAAACAGTATCTGTTGGTGCATTTCTGTAGATGCAAAAGCTTCAAAATAAACTCAGCAGCAGCGAACCTTTCACACACAGCTTTACTAAGACACACAATTAAAGCTGGATTCCTGAACTGAGCTCTCAGTTTCTACACTCAGCCTTAAGTTTCACTATTAAGCTGCCAGCAAGCTAAGACTCCATGGACAAATAAAACTAATTACAGTGAACAGGAATTGAAACAGGATATTTGTAGTTGGATTTAATTCCTAGTATTTTACATAAGACCTGTTTGCATTTTATCACTTCACTGAAAATGATGTAATTTTTACAGCTGAACTAGCAACAATACTTTTACAGAATTTTGCTTTTGAGATAACACTACCATAGACAGATGAAGCATCCCTTGTATCTGTATGCTTTTTAATTCAATTTAAGAGAGACAGCAAAGGAAAATTACATCCAACATTTTACTGGGATTTATAATTTCATTCAGTTAGGAGTTAGTCATGAAATGCTCATATTAATAGTGAGGCTATAAGGACTTTTAATTTGCTGTATTTTTTGAGGAGATAAAGTGAGGCTAAGCTGCAGTACCTTTAAGGACTGAATCTTCCAGTCTCTCTGCCATTTCGTGACACTGCTGCTGGTAGTCTGCATTTGTAAAAAAGTGCTTTGGCTCCGCAAGCTTCCGCTGTAGCCTTTCCAAGCGCCTCTGCTCTTTTTCTGCCTCTCGTTCTGCTTGTTGCTTCACCCATTCAGCCATCCTGCAGATGACAGGACCATGAAAATGAAGACCGTTTCCAGCATTTGGTGTAGTACCAGTTGCTGAACAGTTCTAACACCTGCTAGAGTGCAAGACAATGGGAAAAAACAACTAACAATATCCAGGGGAACGACTAAACAAATATATAGAACTTCTGTTAAAGAGGAGAGAGTAAAGTTCATTTTGGAAGCCAGAAAGAGCAGTAAGATCACGTATGCTCAGTATCATGGTCCTGCAGCTTCAGAGAGAAGAACTTGTAAGGATTCCAAACAAGAAATCTACAAGGTGCAGAACAGTGGTATGATCACATCTATTTTGCATCTATGTAATTATAGAAGAAAGAATCCTGTTGGCTTCTAGTCTGTCTGTTTAAGATTTCATTTTTGCTGGTTTTAGTGTTCAAAATAAAATTTCATTGCTACAACAGCCTGTCATTTGACCTCTAACAGTGAACTATGTGGTCAGTTTATTTACAATTCTAGCTTCTACAAAAATGCCTCACGCTTTTTCATGATTGACATCCCGAAGTCTCCTTCCACTGAGATCTCGGCAAGCCTCTCTATTTGTTGTCTTTTCAATCTGAGCACCAAGTGCTCGCAGCATAGATCCAAATCCTGAGAGGAAAAAAGCGATCAAGAATTAGCTACATGGAAACAGAGGCGAGCCACCACACAAAAATACAGTGAATTCAACACTTTCCTATTCCTTAACTCAACTGAAATAAAGGGTAAGCTGAAAGTTGTACTATGTTGGGAGTTATCACTGGGTGAAATACCAAAACACAGCAGAAGAAAAAAGTACCCAGTGTTTACCACTCAGCTATAGAACCTCTTCAGCACTTCTAACATGAAAGCCTGTTTCTGGACTTCCCCAGCAAAATGGTTTGAAACTTTTTTTTTGTATGAAGATAACATTTTGGATCCTTTTAAATTTAACCAAGATATACCTCCCCCTACCAAATAAAATCCCTTTTAAAAAAATCTAACAAAAAAAAAAAAACATTTTTAGGAGATAGATAGCCTTAGACACTTCATCAAGATGATAATGATGAGTAACATTACGCTGGAGAGCCTTGCAAAGTGGATTTCTCCTCAGCCACTAATTACTCATAGGCCAGACTGCTAAGTTCTCTCATTTGGTCCCACTTTTCGTTGTCTACAGCTTGTGAAAGACATGTTTAAGTATCTCAAAAAAACAATGTGGAATAATATTAAAGCAATTTGAAAGTGCTGAGCACTGATTCTTAACTAGAAGCTGAACAAATCTGTACTTCAGTGCCTCAAAAGTACCTTTATGAAGTGTTACAAACAGTAACCAAAGCAGACAACCTACCGCATCAAGAGGCAGAAATTATATTTTGCTCAGCTGATAAAATCAACTGATGCCATCAGCAAGGAGAACTTTTGTAGTTCATGAAGCATGCCATTGAATTTTATGTTTTGAAGAACAGACTTAACAGCTACACCTAGCCAGGTATGTTGTGTGCTCCTCAAAAAAATAAACCCCAACTAACCAAGCATTCACTAAGGTTGCAGGTGCTGAATTAGGTCTGATAACAAAATCCTCCATTTTCTAAGCCTGAATAATCATAGAATGGTTTGGGTTGGAAAGGACCTTAAAGATCATCTAGTTCCAACTACCCTGCCATGGGCAGGGATACCTTCAACTAGAACAGGTTGCTCAAGACCCTGTCCAACCTGGCTTTGGACACCAGGGAAGAAGAATCCACAACCTCCTTGGGCAACCATAGCTCCTTTTAGGTCATACAGCAAGTCTCAATAGTTCTGACTTGGCTTTGTCTACCTGTTTCTATCAGGCTTTCAAGTTACATGGTCAAAACAAAAGGAACACTTTAGAAATCACACAAAAATGCTAAAGAATTTTAGACTAATCCAAATGGCACACCAGCAACACACACTGTGAATCACAGAATGAGTATCCCAAGTTATCCCAAGACAACTGAAGCTGATGGTCAAATGTGATGAAGCATCTTATACTATGAACTTCTACCATAGCACCACTTCTAGGCTGCTTAAAGAAACTGCAATACCTCATAAGCAATAAGATTTCTTTCTAGTTCTGCCTAATGCTGAAGAAAGCAAAGCTTAGCTGCAGTCTGATATAAAGCTACACTTTTCAGTGTGACAGCTGAAAAATTCTGAGATGTGGAGTCAAAAAAGCAAACAAACAGACTCCAAGTACACTCAAATACTCTGCTAGACTTGCTTCACCCATCATATTCCACTTCAAGGATTGTTTACATTATCAGTGGCTGCATCATTTTACACAATTAATATACATCCTCAGTGACAGAAGTAAAATATTTTGTCAATAAAAGGAATCTAGCTTAAATTCTTCAGTTCCCAGGCTACTGAGATCTTAGACTTTTTATCTTTTTCAAATAAGATTAACAAATAAATTAGAAAAAAAAAAATCAGCTAGGCCATGTAACACACAAAATCAGAGATTGGCATCTTTGTCCCAAGTGACCATAAATGAAACTCAGGAATCTACAAAGTGTTCTTGAACACAAGCTCAACTCTAAAGTCATTTTTATGCACATTACAGATTTATACTAGTAGAGCTAAGCTGACCAGGGATGCAAAGAGCTGTGCCAAGAAAGCCATTAGCTGAACTAAAGTTTCACTGGCCATTTTCAGCTCTGTAAAGTAGACTCTGGTTTCAGGTCACAATCACAGTCATCCACATAAAAAGAGGTCTGACAGAGATAGATTAGCTCTGCTGCTGACAGTAAGGACCACAGTACAATAAAAAGGTTTCTTAAAGCTAGAAATCTAAGGAATAAAAAAGCAGTTAAGCTACAAACCTCCTTTTCCACCGCAAAGTCTTGGTTCCAGACTATAAACAGCTCCATCCTGCAGTACATCTTCATCACTAACCAGTCGCCCATTACACTTCACGTACAAGCTTTCTTCAGGAATATTCTAAACCAAGCAAAAACAGTCATACAGAATCAAGAATCATAGAATTGTTTCAGTCAGAAAAGACAGGTAAGACCATCAATCCCAACCATGATCTAACTGTACCAAGGTTGGTGCTAAACCATATCCCTCAGCACTGCACCTCTGAAACACTTTCGAGGATGGGAATTCAACCACTTTCCAAGGGAGCCTCCTGCAGTGCTTTGAGAACCCTTTGAATGAAAGTTCTTTTTCTACCATCCAACCTAAACCTCCCCTGGGGCAACCTGAGGCCATTTCCTCTCATTCTATCTCTTGTTACTAGGGAGAAAAGATCAATCCCCCACCTCCCTACAACCTCCTTTCAGGAAGTTGTAGAAAGCAAGAAAGTGTCCCCTCAGCCTCCTTTTCTGCAGACTAAATAATCTCAGTTCCCTCGAGCTGCTCCTTCTAAGACTGAAAATGAAACATTCTGATAAAGATAATGATTAAGGAGCAATATTTCCCGACTTTTTACAAGCACAGAGAGAAAGCAAAAATGAGACAATTTAAAAATCGCAAACATTCTCTATGATACTTGGTTTAATTCCTGCTTACTGTGATAAAACACAGTCTGTATCAGCTTATAAATAGTGAAAAAATGTGCTATAGGAAAACTGACCCCAAGTATTTAAAATTCATGTTTTATGAACTATATATTTAAAAAAAAAAAAAAAGTATGTTTGCCACACGCATACAAGATTCTAGGGCAGCCTTATAGCTGCTCAGCTAAGCGACCCACATTTGCGATGCACTACGGACCGCAGCTAGGCCATAGAGACATAATCTAGGACGCCCTCAGAGTCTCCATCTTTGTATGGATCCCTCCTGAAAGTGTTCCTGTGTGACCTTCTTTAGGTAACCCTATCTTGACAGAGAGTCGATGATCTCCAGAGGTCCCTTCCAACCCCCACCATTTCGTGACTGGGCTAGGGCTGGCCTGCTACCCACCGCCGGCACCCTCGCCCCCACCCAAGGCCTGAGGGGACGCCGCAACCCCACAGCCGCCACCGCTCCCTTTTCACCCTCTGTCACTCACCAGCTCCCGAGCGCAATGACAGAGGAGGGAGCGCACGGAGCCGCCGGGGGACAGCGGCAGAAGCCGGACCCGTGAAGCCAAGGGGTCCCGCACCAGCACCGCCATGACTACCTGACTCGGACAACCGCTGCTGCGCCCGCGCCTGTGACGACAGCGGCGCACGGTCACGTGACGCAGGAAAGGCCTGGCGCGCGCCGATAACGGCCGTCCCTGGGCGGGAGCGCGCCAGGGGCGGGGCTGAGCTGATGGCGGGGTCGTGCGAGGTCTTTCTCCCTCGCGGGTGCTTCGAGCGGGCTGCTAATGGCTGTTAGCTGCTTTTCCTTCATTCGAGTTGTAGAATGTTTTCTGCTTGGTGGGTTTCTCGCTTCGGGTTGCTTCAAAGAATCGCAGGGGTCGTAAGGGACCTGTGGAGATAATCGAGTCCAACGACCCTGCCTAAGCAGGATCACCTAGGGCAGGTCACACAGGAACACATCCAGGCAGGTTTTGAAAGTCTCCAGAGAAGGAGGCTCCGCAACCTTTCTGGGCAGCCTGGTCCAGTGCTCCACCAACCTCGCAGGAAAAACGTTTCTCCTCATGTTGATCTGGAACTTCCTGTGTTCCGATTTGTATCCGTTGCCGCTATGACAGGGCACCGCTGAAAGGTGACTGGCCCCTTCTTGACACTCACCCTTCAGATATTTGTAAACATTAATAAGAGCTTGTCCCAGTGTTTTCCAAACTATCCAGCCTCACTTCTCTCAGCCTTTCTTCACAAGACACATGTTTTGGGTGGGAGGGAAGGTTTAAGTGCTGGAGTTCAAACTGGACTTAAGGCAACCTGAATTGCTGATGTTTTGGAGTTAGCCTGATGTTTTGGTCCTTTTAAGAACCCCATTTATCGTTTTTATACCTGCAACTTGTATTTTTCTTATATTTTAAACTTCAGAGTAGTCCTTTTAGGGACCAAATCATTTTTAGACATGTAAGATTAAATGGGAATCCAGGTGTTCCTAGCAGTCAGCCTTTGGGAATCAAAACACTGGAGCATGGCACCCTTGCCTAGGAGGGAACAGAGGTGATTACACTGTGCAGAGTCTTACACCAGTGTCCTGGTATATCATTTTAGGAGATAGCCCTGAGGACTGTTTGTCTGGAGTGTGTTACTTGAAATGTTCTGTCTCACAATTTTAAGTGATAGCAAGAAGCCATCCCAGGGAGCAGTTTCCGTCCTTTTACCTTTCTGCACAAGACAGCCCTGTCATTCTAATTCAGACCCCTGTGTGCAACCTACCGAGTTGTAAAGGCTTTTTACAACCTGTCACATCGACTCTGTAAGCATGTAACAGCAGACAAAATGGACCATGGCTCCAAACATACTCGTCTTCTCCACCATTTTACTAGTGGTGGCAGCATCAGCATCATAAGAATGGAAAGACTTTGTACCACCTCCGGCAGCTGGGAAGGGGCATTGCTGTCACTGCAAAGCACTGCAAGTGTAAGAATGTAGTGGAAATGTGCAGCTGTTAATTGTCTGATCAAATACATTGCAAACTTCATGTAAGGACTTGCAGAATAATGGATTCTATCCCTATGGCTTCTTTGTCCTGCTACATGCATTTTAAGATATGTGTGGAAAGAGGCTCTGGACTCTGATATTTGAGGTAGATTCCGTTACATAGTCGTATAAACCGCCTTGAAATCAGGGTTAAAGTGGAGAAGGGCTTCACACTCAGCTCTTCATGACCTGGGGGTGCTGGTTGATAGTCAACTGAACATGAGCCAGCAGTGTGCTCAGGTGGTCAAGAGGGCCAACAGCATCCTGGCCTGGATTAGGAATGATGTGGCCAGCAAGAGTAGGGAAGTGATCGTGCTGCTATACTCAGCACTGATGAGGCTGCATCGCAAATACTGGGTCCAGTTTTGGGCCCCTCACTATAAGAAAGACATTGAGGTGCCAGAGCATATCTAGAGAAGAACAGTAAAGTGGGTGAAGGTCTAGAGAACAAGTCTTATAACGAGTGTCTAAGGAAACTGGGATTGTTTAGTCTGGAGAAGAGGAGGCAGAGTGGAGACCTCATTGCTCTCTACAACTCCTTCTCCCTAGTATCAGGTGATAGAACAAGAGGAAATGACCTGAAATTGTGCCAGGGGAGGTTTAGTTTGGGAATTAGAAAAAGTTTCTTTCCTGAGAGAGTGGTCAGGCATTGGAACAGGCAGCCCATGGAGATGGTGGAGTCACCATCCCTGGTGGTGTTCAAGAAACGTGTGGGCATGGCACTTTGGGACATGGTTTAATGACCCTAGTGGTCTTAGGTTGGCAGTTGGACTTAATGATCTTAATGATCTTTTCCAACAGAAATAATTCTATTATTCTATGATACGTGATGCTGTGATGACATGAGGTAACTTGCTACCCATAAGCAGGAGACTGAAGAACTGGTTAGAAGAAAGTTCACGCCTCTCCAGGAAAGGATGCAAACAGAGGTATGATGGCAATCCAAATGGTGTGACTATTGCATTCTTTGGTGGCTTCAAATCTCCTCCATGTCTTCAACATACCCATCCAACCAAAGTATATTTGAAAGTAGGTTGCTACCAGCTGCGGTAGGAACTGTTGCAAACACCAGCAAAGACATGATTGGGCTGCCACAAGATCTGTGGTGCAATGCACCTCTCACCCTTTATCCAAATAATGCCATTATCTGCAGTGCCTTTTTGTTTAGTAGCACCGCTGGCAAGAACAGTTGCTCATGGCATAATCTGCCCACTTCAGCTCTGCTTGCACCTGAGGGGGGCTTCCCTTCCCAGTGGCATCTGGTACTCTGAAAAACTTCTGTTAGAAAGTGAGACAGGCACCTGTTGGAGCCTGCAGCTAAATTAAGGTCTTAGGCATGACCATTGCTTTAGAAAGATAGGACTTGTGTCTGAGCTTCTTGGTTGTTTCAGAAAGTTCAGTGCTGTGGCTGCCTCACACTTTACTTGCAGAAGAGCCATGCTGCTTAGGCAGGCCTATGTAAGCATGGATAGATAGCTCTTGTGCCTGGATGTCTTTAGCCGGTGTGGCAAAACAGGAGGAACCCAGGAAGCAAAGAAGCAGAGAGGTGACGTGGCCCAGAAACGGGGACTTCACACACAAATGTAAACAAATTAGTAATAATTTAATTAAGGGGATCTCCCCACTTGCTTGTCTTGGCCAAGTCACAAATTAAACTTCCCTCATCCTTCTTTATATTACTTTTAGCTAGACCATCCCTTACTGTTGTTCTATAACGAGTTGATATTTCCATATTATGCTGTATTGCTGCACTGTGACCATTCAAACCTGATGTCTGCGTAGCCTGGAAAAGCCATGGTTGTTTTCTGCTAGATTAGGCTCAAATAGGGTGCATTAGAAGATTATGGCCGGCAGGTCAAGGAAGGTTCTCCTCCCCCTCTACTCTGCCCTAGTGAGATGTAAAGGGTTAACCCTCCTGGGAGAGGTGGCTCTGAACCTGACCCCAGCTGTAGTGGTTAGCCCACTCCCACTTCCTGTCTAACCCCCTATAAAAACACAGGAAATTTCTGCTTCTTTCTCTCTCTATGCCTGCCTGCCTGATAGCACCATCTTGTTCCTGCCGGCCACCCTACCACGTGGTGGACACCCCTTCCTGAATCTACCTCCATTCATTGCCATCAATATGGATCTATATATATTTCTGTATCTTGTTTTCCTTCCCTATACCTTTTGTAACTCCCCTACCTTAAATACCTTTTTTTGTTTTTTTTCTTTTGACTTCCAAATTCAAGTAAGACTATTTTCTTTGGGTGTTTTTTTCCCCTTTCACTCTCTTTACATCTAATTCCTTTCTTTCCAAAAGTGGGGAGAGGGGAAGGCTTATTATTATTATTGTACTGGTTCTGTTGGCTATATTTGAGTCTCTGGGAAGATTAAATTAGAACCAGTACACGAGACCACACCTGGAGCAGTGTCCAGTTCTGGGCTCCCTAGTTCAAAAGGAACAGGGATATATTAGAGAGTGTGCAAAAAAGGGTTACAAGGATCATTAAGGG
>WBNM01041996.1:0-77041 GCA_013399055.1 Ramphastos sulfuratus
TGATCTTGGAGGTCTCTTCCAAGAGAGAAGATTTATTCTATGGTTCTATGGTTTATTCTATGATTCTATTCTATGATTTTTAAGTAGGACCATTTCAGATTTTTGGGGGGTGACTTGAAAAAAAAGCTTAAAAATAAATTGCTGTTTTTGTCAAAAGGCCAAACAGTTAATATTTAGAGGAAGGGAACAAAGAGGAGCATCTCAATATTGCTGCACCCTCCAGAATCCAGTAGTGGGTCATTTGCTTGAATTTAGAAAGCTCAGAGCCAAACTTAGCTACCTTCCCTTTACTGAACTGTTTTAATTGTCAGGCTGTTGACTACTCTGGAGTGAAGCTAAGTCATTTCTATGATGAATGTGTTGTTAATATAAGTAAGGTTAATTGATGCTTGGATGTGAAATTAGATCTGATAAATCTTGCTATAGACCATATGCTGTTCTAGAGTAAATACTTCTTTCTTATCTCCACCTTTTGTTACAATGTCAGAGAAAACTGAAAAAAAAAAAAATAGTTCTAGTGTTCTTCTCAGCATGGAAGGTACAAAAAATTTTAATTGCTTGTTGAAAGTTCCAGATATTCCATTTTTATATAAAGAGATCAATTTACTTTTATTAACCAGTGATCCTTTGCAGAAGTGTGTTCAATTTATACATTAAAACAAAACTAGAAATTTGTTAAAATACTTAAAATTCTCTAAAGTGGAGAAGTGTCATGGTCAAAGGAAAAAAATGGCTTTCAAATGGATGGAAATAGTGAGTAAGATGACATTTCTTAGAGACAAAGAAAAGCAGGCTGTAGTAATATATCTGCAAACTGATGACAACCTGGATGAGACTTTTGGCTCCTTGGATCTTGGAGATCTCATATAGAAGGAATGGGAAAGATTTATATATAAGCTGGGTTTTTTATTGTTGTCAGGAAAGAAAGGAGAACATCTGTAGAATTATGGAGAAGAAAAAAAAAAAAGGAGGCATTTTCAGTGATAAATCTGTTAAATTTGGTTGGCTGATATTTATATGGAGCTTCCGTGGTAATTTTGGTTTATGTGCTAATGTGAAATGAAATTCCATGCTGGGTGATAGTGATTGGTTAGGATTTGTTCTTTTATGAATTTAGTAATTATTTGCAAAACAAATAGCAGTTGGTTTGGGTTCACTAAAGAAGGTAAAGAGAGTGGAGGAGGAAATGAAATATTCTTAAATGGAAATGTATGTAGTTCTTGAAAATAACTGAAAATATTACCCTTAAAGATTTTAACTGCTGCCTGTATTATGGTGTATATATATAAGCACCATTAGTGCATAAAAATATCACTTGATGTAAAAAGCTTTACCAGCATAGTATTTTCAGACTACCAGGTTGGAAGGGACCCCAAGCATCATCTCGTTTAAAGGAGGTGGCCCAGTATTGTGTCAAGCTAAGTTTTAAAACTCACCAGTGTAGGGGAATACACTGCTGCTCTTGGGAGATTATTCCAATGTCTATCTGTTCTCATTGTGAAAATTTTTCTTCTGAATTCCAATTGGAATCTCCCCAGGAGTAACTTGTGCTCTTTACTCCTTGTCTTTTCCATGTGACACCTCATAAAAAGGGAGTCCTCAGGCACCTCTCCTGTCTGCCATGGTTTGGCAAAAATGATGGAGAGTGTCAGAGTGATAACATCAGGCAGTTCTCTCAGCACCCTTGGGTGCATCTCATCAGGGCCCATGGACTTGAGAATATTCAATTGGTGTAATTGATCCCTAACCCAGTCTGCACTGACCAGTGGGGAGCATTCCCTCCTTCAGGCTTCCTCTCCTTCATTCAGAGTCTGGAGTTCATAGGGGAGTTCAGCCTTAGGTGTAAAGACTGAAGCAAAGAANTCATTCAGAGTCTGGAGTTCATAGGGGAGTTCAGCCTTAGGTGTAAAGACTGAAGCAAAGAAGGCCTTCAGCAGATCTGCCTTCTCTGCATCCTTTTATCAGGGCTGCCTCCTCGTTCAGCAGTGGCCCCACACCTTCCCTGTTCTTCCTTTTCCTGCTGATAGATTTGAAGAAGCACTTCTTGTTCTCTTTTACTTCCTTTGCCAGTTTTAGTTCCAAGGGACAAATCCATTCTTCCATGAATTTTAAATTTATTTCTTTCCTGAGATTTCCTTCAGGAGCTCCTTGCTCAGCCATGCAGGTCTCCTATCATGTCTACTGGATTTTTTTACTCGGGGGAACACACCTAGCTTGGGCTTGGAGGAGGTGGTCTTTAAAAATTAACCAACTTTCTTGGGTTCCTTTACCCTCCAGAACCTTAGCCTGTGGGATTTCTGCAAGCATGTCTCTGAAGAGTGCAAAGTTAGCTCTGCACTTCTACCTGTTGGTCTGCTTCTACCCTGTATAATACTAAACTCCACTATGTCATGATCACTGTCCCCAAGGCTGTTCCCGACCTTGATGTCCTCAACCAGTCCCTCTTTATTAGTTAATAGAAGGTCCAGCAGTGCACCTCTCCTTGTTGGTTCCTCCACTACCTGCATCAAGAAGTTATCATTGATACACTGCAAGAGCCTTTTGGACTGACTGTGCCTGGCTGTGTGAGCTTCCCAGCAAATATCAGGGTGATTGACTTCATTCTAGAGGCCACCTCCAATTGTTTGTAGAAGGCCTCATCGACATCTTCCTCTTGGTTTCGTGGTCTATAGTAGACACCTACAAAAATTTCACCTCCTTTCCCACATACCTTAATTCCTACCCAGAAGCTTTCAACCTGTTCTGCCTCCCCCTTGGATAGAACTAAGCACATTTCAGTTGTTCTTGTACATAGATAGTAAGTCTCCCACCTCATCTTGCTGGTCCATCCTTCCTGAACAGTACAGAGCCATCCATGACAGCACTCCAGTCGTGGGAGCTGTCCCACCACGTTTCAGTGATGGCAATTATATCATATTCGTTCAGCCTAATGCAGATCTCCAGCTCCTCCTGCTTATTCCCCATGCTCTGTGCATTGGTGTATAAGCATTTCAGGGAGGGAGTTAATCTATTGGCTTTCACTCTTGCTGTCTGACCATTCCCAGCCACTTCCATGGCCACCAACCTAGCAGTGAGCTTTGCGTGTGCTGATTCCTTATTACTTGATTCCTGTGGTACATCTCTGTAAGACTTTAAGAGTTCTTGTGTGTCCCCAGCATGCTGCAAGGTAACAGGCTGAAGGCTCCTATTAGCCTCCCACCCTGGTGTGCCATCCCTCAGCTTATACTCATTGCTAGCCCTTTCATCTTCTCCAACACACAACCCATCGTTATCTACCTCCCCTGAGATAGCAGTGGAGCTGACACATCACCACACAATATAAACTCATCCTCTTCAAGTGACAGATATTTAAGGTGGATTTGAAATGCAGAATTATTGCAGAGAACTTTGTTTGCATGGCATGTGCAAAATACATTTAGTGTAGTGGTTCTATAGAATGAAGTTGTTCTCTGTTTATTTTTGCAGTATGTGGTTATTTGGGGAATCCAAGTCACAGAATTTTTTTTTTTTTCCTAAGCAAAAAAAGGTAGGACCAATTCTTTTGTGCTTTGATTGTTGAAGGTGCAGCTATAATGGAAACAAGCATGCTGGTATTTTGAAGGAATGGTTGTAGAGAAGGGAATTGATCTCATTGTCAGTAGTGTTGTACGTGACGTGTTGGAGAACTGACCTTTTGCAGCTTGTCCAGAAGGCTTCATCTTACCTTCCAAAACTATTACTTTATTCCAGTGGCATTTCTTTAGCTTTTCTGCCCTTGTCCAAGTAAATGTTTGTACAATGCTTTGGTTTTGAATAACAAAAACAACAGAAATTNACTAAGCACATTTCAGTTGTTCTTGTACATAGATAGTAAGTCTCCCACCTCATCTTGCTGGTCCATCCTTCCTGAACAGTACAGAGCCATCCATGACAGCACTCCAGTCGTGGGAGCTGTCCCACCACGTTTCAGTGATGGCAATTATATCATATTCGTTCAGCCTAATGCAGATCTCCAGCTCCTCCTGCTTATTCCCCATGCTCTGTGCATTGGTGTATAAGCATTTCAGGGAGGGAGTTAATCTATTGGCTTTCACTCTTGCTGTCTGACCATTCCCAGCCACTTCCATGGCCACCAACCTAGCAGTGAGCTTTGCGTGTGCTGATTCCTTATTACTTGATTCCTGTGGTACATCTCTGTAAGACTTTAAGAGTTCTTGTGTGTCCCCAGCATGCTGCAAGGTAACAGGCTGAAGGCTCCTATTAGCCTCCCACCCTGGTGTGCCATCCCTCAGCTTATACTCATTGCTAGCCCTTTCATCTTCTCCAACACACAACCCATCGTTATCTACCTCCCCTGAGATAGCAGTGGAGCTGACACATCACCACACAATATAAACTCATCCTCTTCAAGTGACAGATATTTAAGGTGGATTTGAAATGCAGAATTATTGCAGAGAACTTTGTTTGCATGGCATGTGCAAAATACATTTAGTGTAGTGGTTCTATAGAATGAAGTTGTTCTCTGTTTATTTTTGCAGTATGTGGTTATTTGGGGAATCCAAGTCACAGAATTTTTTTTTTTTTCCTAAGCAAAAAAAGGTAGGACCAATTCTTTTGTGCTTTGATTGTTGAAGGTGCAGCTATAATGGAAACAAGCATGCTGGTATTTTGAAGGAATGGTTGTAGAGAAGGGAATTGATCTCATTGTCAGTAGTGTTGTACGTGACGTGTTGGAGAACTGACCTTTTGCAGCTTGTCCAGAAGGCTTCATCTTACCTTCCAAAACTATTACTTTATTCCAGTGGCATTTCTTTAGCTTTTCTGCCCTTGTCCAAGTAAATGTTTGTACAATGCTTTGGTTTTGAATAACAAAAACAACAGAAATTTCCAAACAGGCTTTTTTCCCCCCCTCTCATATGATTTCCTAAGCCATGTGACAAATTTTCATTTGCAATGAAGTTTAAAAACCAAGCAAAAAATCTCCCAATGTCAAACTGAACACATAGCCCATGTAATCTCTTGGAGACTATATCTTCACCACTCTTCATGCCTTTATTTTCCTTTGACCACAGGCTTCATGGTTTCATTTGTTATAGTGACACTGGACAGCAGGCAAATTAAAGGAAAGAGATTAATAAGAGTTCTTAGATGCTAATACTTTATTCAGATGTTAGCAAATGACTCACATGTAGGCAGCAATAAAGAACTGTACATGCTTTTGGTAATACGTGATCTGGGCAGCACAAAAAAGGAAGGAAGCTTGGAAAGTGTAGTGTTGTGTTGTTGGCAATATTTTGCTCCACGCAGTGCTGCCAGAGCAAGAACAGTAGCGGACATTGTCTAAAGCATCTCTGACCATGCTCTGAACTCTGGGACCACCCTATGGATGGATGGTTGCCGGGACGTTTCTTTCAGGGGAAAAGTCTCTCTGCTGTTGCATTTTGGCTACCTTCTCTTTTAATCAGTGTGTTTCTTTTTTGAGGTGTTAATCTCTCTGCTTCTCTCACAGATCTTGCCATTTGCACTGTAGGCACTCACTGAGTTCCTCTGGCTTTCAGGGTGCAACTTCCACTTCAGATCTCAGTCTTATTTTCATTTGGCTTACAAAAATAAGTGAGAATATAATCCAGGAAACCTTCTGAACAGTCTTAGAGGCACCAAGGACTCAGCAGTAATTAAAACCTTTCTGTTTCCTGATAGTGTTTTTTTTCTTTTTACATTTCCTGGTTTGCAAGACCAAAGAAATGAGAAGGCAGATCAGGGGAGCCAAGCAGAGCACCGGACGAAAGTGCTAAAGAGAACAAGACACCCAAAAATCTTTCAGGGACCAGCTGCATTTTGATGTTGATGAAGGGAACAGAAAAAATCCTGTTGATTAAGGCCAAATGCAGCCTGAAATTCCAGAAGTGACCTGCTGTAAACCCACTCAGCAAGCTAGCGATTGCTGGGTGTTTAATGCTGACATGCTCTGGGGTATATGGAGAACAGCCAAGAAACACGATTGCTGTATGCTAGGAAAATAAACAAGTTCTCATGTGTGGGTGGTGGGTTTTTTGTTGGTGGGTGTGTTTTTTTTTTTTTGTTGTTTTTGTTTTGGTTTTTTTTTTTTTTTCTGTTTTGCATGTCACTAGAGTATAGTCATAGCAGTAAAGGATGTGGCTCTACATCACTGCTGACACTGTGGTTAGGTGACTGCTGGCACTGTTAGCAACTCACTTTTTCTAGGATTAAGGTTGTGAATCAAATGGTTAAAACAGATCAGAAGGGGTTTTTTTAAAACAGATCATAAAATGCTTCATTTAGTGCTAAAACTTGCTTTCTCTGATGCTACGTATTCCTGGGGCCTTCATATCCCTTTTGGTATGTCAACAACAGCTGAGAATTGTTCCTGCTTTTATAAAGGATCTTATAGAAGGTAGCAGACAAGTGGTTTGCTCACATCTCTCATTTTCACAACTGCATGCATCTAAGCTCAGTCCATTGGTACTTCAGCTGACAACTTCAAGTTCCAGTGCATGGTCTATGTTAAACATGCAGTATCTAGAATACTCTTCCAATATTCTTTCTTCTTTCAATTAATGACTTAAATGGTTGTTTGGGGCTGTTTGTTTGTTGGTTTGTTTGCTTGTTTGTTTGTGGTTTCATGTGTGTGCTTTTTTTTTTTTTAAAGTAAACAAAATTGAGATTTGCTCCATATGTTTCCAGTAAAATGTAGTCATGCTTTTTATGTAGACATTGCATGATGTGTATGTTATTTATAGCATACTATTCTTCTTAAGCTAAGGTAGTGAGTGCTTTTACAGACACAGTTTTGTGCAGCACCACACAAACTAAGGATTTTGTTCTGTCCTCTTTGTATCCTGAGCAAATTAAACTGGTGAGAAAGAAGGGGACACATAATAGGGCTCTCTTTGGGCAGAGCTTGGCAAGAAGGTATAGTAGTTTTTGAGACTTAAGAAGTGTTCTTGGATGCCTTTAAGACTGCAGTTGTGTGGTGGTTTTAAAAAAAAAAAAAAAGTTATATAATATGTTTATTGTGACTTAAATAAACTTCCTTGATTTTTAGCCTCTGAATAAATAAATTATACATTCCCAATCTTACATTTCCTCTAAGTGAAATGTGAATACCAATATAAAGTCCCAGACATTTTGATAATTTTTTTTCCTTGGTGTTCTTAGTGCTTGCACTATGCTCAGAGGCTAATACCAAGTGGAATTGAACACCTGCAGCTCTCACTTGAAGTTATGCTGTATATTGAAGATGAAGGGAATTGCAGGTGTTCCATGATTTCCAGAACTTATCCCACATGACACTGCCTATCTGGAAGGGCTTAGTGTTTGAGTGAGGTTTTTGTTGCAGGATGCATTTAATGCTTTGAATATATGTCAGTTTATACCTGTTCTGGGTTTATCCTCTCCTCCCCCTCAACCTCAACAATAACATTAAGTTCTTCCATTTTTGAAGTTCTTGAGATGATTTAAAATTATTACATGAGAAGGGCTCATATTGGAATATTCTATAATTTCTTTGCAGGGAATGATTATTTGCTATCCATCAGCTGTATCCTCTCTATATTACCTCTTATCTCCTGTCACCTGACAACTTTACTGCTCCTGCCTGCGATTCTAGTTTTTGATATGAATAATTAGCATCTTTTTTCAGGGTGAGGAAATAGTGTGGTTATTCCTTGCATATCCATTTAAAGAATTGATTTTTGCATTTGATTTTTGGTTCTTGGAGAACAGTGATACCAACTGTCCTATTACTTGAGATTTGTTATTAAGCAAAGAGTAAAAGAATTCTGGTTAATGCTCTCTGAATCCGAGTTGCATCTTGGATCTGAGCACTCATTTCTGATTTTCCAGGACTTTTTCTCTGTTAGATTCAAATGGGCTAGACATTCTTTCTAATTTTTTCAGCTTCAAGGGAAAAAACTTCAGTAGTTTTTTCCAGCTAGTTTTTCCATTTAAGAATTCTGACCTTTCACTGAAACCTTTGCCTGCATATGGGCCCAAAGTATATTATTTCAACCATGTTGTGTAAATGCAGAGCTATTATATATTAATATGAGAGGTGGAAACAGGGCATGTGAGGGATTGTGCATAATTTAGGGTACTTGCATTATTGTTAAAAAGGGAAGTGCATGGTCTGGTAGATGTTGCTCAAGGGATGAGTTCATAGGATCATAGAATGGTAAGGTTGGAAGGGACCTCAAGGATCATCTAGTTCCAACCCCCTGCCATAGTTCTGACATTTGAAGTGAGCTTCAGTTCAAAAAGCATCACATGTGAAATTACAAGTAAATTATCTAGTAAGGGAAAGTGAGAAATGGTATAAATAGGAAAGTTCACATTAATGTAATGAAATTAATTATCATGAAGAAATAAAAGGTTTTCTGTGCAGATGAAGGGAGGATATAGTCCTGTATGATAATGTACCCTCAGCAAGTTTGCTGATACACAGAAGTGGATGGATTGGCTGATACACTGGAAGGCTGTGCTGCTATTCAGTAATATCAGGACAGACTGGAAAGCTGGACAAAGGGGAACCTAATGAAGTTCAAGGAGGATAAGTATAGAGTCCTACATCTGGGGAGGAATATCACCATGTACCAGTACAGGTTAGGGGTCGACCTGCTGGAAAGCAGCTGTGTGAAGAAAGACCTCGGAGTCCTGGTAGACAATAAGTGATCAATGAGACAGCAGTGTGTCCTTGTGGCCAAGAAGGCCTTTGGTATCCTGGGGTGCATGAAGAAGAGTGTGTCCAGTGTGTTGACTAAGGTTCTCCTCCCCATCTGCTCTGCCTTAGTGAGGAGTGTTGTGTCCAGTTCTGGGGTCTCCACTTAAAGAAGGACAGGGAAATATGAGAGTCCACTGGAGAGCTATGAGGATGGTTAAAGGACTGAAACATCTGTCTTATGAGGAAAGGCTGAGAGACCTGGGGCTGTTTAGTCTGGAAAAGAAAAGAACTAAGAAGAAATCATATTAGTGTTTACAAATATCTGCAGGATGAGTGTCCAGAAGGGGCCAGTCTCTTTTCAGTGATGTCCTGTGATAGGGCAAAGAACAGCAGATACAAACTTGAACACAAGAAGTTCCACCTCAGGATGAGGGAAAACTTCTTCAGTGTAAGTGTCATGGAGGATTGGAACAGGCTGCCCAGAGAGGTTGTGAAGTCTTCTCTGGAGACTTCCAAAACCTGCTCGAATGCATTCCTGTGTGACCCACCCTAGGTGATCTTGCTTTGGCAAGAGATTAGACTTGGTGATCTCCAGAGGTCCCTTCTAATCCCTACCATTCAGTGGTTCTGTAGTTCTGTAATTGCACATCAGAAAGCAGGGAATGCATGTTTTGCAGTCCATGCTAGTAGATGGTGGAGAGGAAGAGATCATCTTATCATTTCTAGCCAGCTTTTCCATTGCTGGGGCTAATGAAACTACCTTTATCACTATTTAAGCAAAATAAACTATCCCCACAGCACTTAGGAGCTTAAACTCTTTACAAGCAATGAACATCCACAGTTCCCTTTTTGAGAACTCAAAAAAAAAAAAAGTTCATTAAATTAGGTGAAAAGCCAGATAGAAGTACAGTCTATAGCTTTGAATCATACCCTGAATCACAAAATGTCAGGGGCTGGAAGGGATCTCAAAAGATCATCCAGTGCAACTCCCCTGCCAGTGCAGGAGTACCTAGAGCAGGTCACACAGGAACGCATCCAAGTGAGTTTTGAATCTTTCCAGAGAGGGAGACCCCACAACCCCCCTGGGCAGCCTGTTCCAGTGTTCTGTCACCCTCACAGGGAAAAAATTCCTCCTTATATTTGCATGAAACTTCCTATGCCTCAACTTCCACCCATTGCCGCTTGTCCTGGCATTGGTCATCACCCAGCAGAGCCTGGCTCCATCCTCCTGGCACTCACCCTTTACATATTTATAAACATTAACGAGGTCACCTCTCAGTCTCCTCTTCTCCAAGCTGGAGAGCCCCAGCTCCCTCAGTCTGTTCTCACAAAGGAGATGTTCCATTCCCTTAATCAACTGTGGTAATGCCCTCATTGCCTTGTTGCATTTGATTTTTGGTGCATATCAGAGGTAGCTGACAACTTTTACATAGCTGTACAACTGGTAAATGTCTTCAGCCTGAGAATCATGTCTTGGATATTGCACTCTTTTGCAGCTGTGCAGGTTTGACTGAAGGTATAGTGGATTGATATTTCATAGTTGTGTATCAATATTTTTGATTTTGATATTACTGGTAAGTCATCTATGAAGTTTGCTGGACAGGGCTTTTTTCATGGTTTTGTTTTTTTTGTTTTTTTTTTTTTTTTTTATAACCTATTAGGCCAGAGTGTGAATCAGATTTAGCTGAGTTTCACTAAATATATTTAAATTCTTTGTAATTCTTTAGAAATTTAAAAAAAAATAAAAATTCTTATGCCACGTCATGATAAAAAACAGGCAAAACTCCCTAGTCCATGTGCAATGGGTACCATTTCTGATAAGTACACATTGATAATATGCAATGTGGAGTCACATATTCATGCTTGCCTTTTTAAAATCCCCTTAATTATTTACAACAGGATAAATTTTTTAACATTTTAAATTTTAATTGTCTGCACAAATCAGCACTTAGTATTCTGTGCCAAACTTTTAAACTCTGCGTAGATTCTGAATTTCCTCTAAATAGTTTTCAATTAGGCTTCTTGCTCTTTTATTTTTTGGTGAATTTTTTTTTTTTGGGTGGGTTTGGTTTTTTTTTTTTGTTTGTTTGTTTGTTTGGTTTTTTTTGTTTGCTGGGGAATATTTGAAAGTATAAAAGACTTTCCCACATGACATTCTGGTCACCAAGCTGGAAAAACATGGACTCGATGGGTGGACTACTCGCTGGATAAGGAACTGGCTGGATGGTGGCATGCGGAGAGTGGTGATCAAGGGCACAATGTCCACCTGGAGACCAGTGCCAAGTGGTGTCCATTAGGGGTCAGTGCTGGGACCAGTGCTGTTTAACATATTTGTCAGTGACATGGACAGAGGAATCAGTGCACCCTCAGCAAGTTTGCAGATGACACCAAGCTGTGTGGCACAGTCGACTTGCTAGAGGGCAGGGATCCATCCAGAGGGACCTGGACAGGCTGCAGAGGTGGGCCNCTCCCTCCCTAGAGGTGTTCAAGGCCAGGTTGGATGAGGCCTTGAGTGACCTGTGCTAGTGGGAGGTGTCCCTGCCTATGGCAGGGGGTTGGAACTAGACGATCCTCGAGGTCCCTTCCAACCTTACCATTCTATGATTCTAAGACCCATTTAAATTGCCTTCTCCAAATTGCCTTCTCCAAAACTGGGCAAGATTATATACCCAGCAGCCTTTGAATTCTTCATATGCCTTCAGAAGTTTTCAGCTATTTGTTTTAATAACTCTTAAGAATTTATTATGATGCATTAATGGTGTGCTTTGTAAGTTACTAAATAATGAGTTGAACATATTAATCTTTCATATTATTGTTGTTAATGCTATATTTAGGAATGAAGCATTAACTAAAATGCTCCTTTAAAGGTGTTTTTTTTCCTTTGGAAAAAAAAAGCTTTACATATACTTCTCAGGATACATTTTTGATCTATGGGGAAATGTCTGCAAGCAAAGTTTTGATATAGCATATGCTGAACTTGAATTAAAAAGATTTTGGTTATGTAGAGTTCAAATTACCTTTGACATATTTTTGCAGGTTAGTTACAAATTTTCAACTAAACATAGAGCTCTTTTTTATCATAGAGCCTAACATCAGATTTTAATCATATTTTGTACCCGCAGGGTTTTAGGTTTCCAACAGGCCACCTGTCTCAGACATTAAAAAATTCACAGGACAGATGGGAAGGTGAAAGCAGTTGTCCTTGGATAAAGAAATTCTTACACTGCAGGAACAGTCACAGTCAAGGCTGGCTGATATATCACACATATATGCCTTTCTTCTAGCATTGCTGTATCATGATGGCAAATTTCCCTTTAGTAGTATAAATACAGAATTCATCACTTATCCTTTTTTCAATAGCACAATTTGCAAAACCTGTTTCTTCTCCACGTGATCAATGAATCACTGAGGGCTAACATGACATGCATAGTACTTCAGCAAATATAGTCTCTTGTACACTTACTGGAGCTCCTAGAAGTCCTGTTGTTTATTAATGACATGAGCATATGACTATTCATTTGTGCAGACCTCTGGCACTGGTTTGATAGGTGTGATGCATTTTAACATGACAAATGTACCAACCTAAAGAAAAATGGTTATTGGCAAGAAGTGTAAAATGGTGATGCTTCCTCCCATGGATTATCATGATTTCCTACAGTGATAATAGCTTTTGAACCTCACTGACCAGTACAGTTGTGGACCAACTCTTAGGATCATATAGCAAAAACTCTGCAATGTTTTAAAATGCAAGGGACAAATGCTGACCTCGGGTGTAACGTATCCAGTTTTCATTGACCCAGGTATTTAAGAGCCAACAAATCAATTGGAATGATCAATTTGCTGTTTGGCTTGCTTTCTCCATCACAAACAGCAGACCCTCCTGTGTTTGGCTCCCATGCATATCCTACTTTAGGCTCTTTCCTTGACGCTCAAGATGAAGAAGTGCTAATGGCAGTGTGTGCTGTTCAACAGCTCTTAAATACAAGGTTCAATAACAAGCATTCAGCCTGTGAGGTTTCACTCGACCTGCATGACAGAGAGGTGCCTGCCTACCATGTGGCCTGAAGAAAGGTCTGTGCAAGGTGTCCCAAGGCTGCTGTTAAGCCTGTGGCACTGGGAAAGCTGAATTTTGCTGCCTAGCAATTCGTGTTTGTAGATGTATTTTAGAAGTTCCAGAGAATCTTAAGTGCAGGAAAAAAATACGTCTCATAGTAGGTAGCTTTTAGATGTTGCAAGTTCATACTGTATGTAGATTGTTTTTTTTAGTGTAATTTAATCATTGACCAGGGTGGAATCAGAGCCTGTGTTCCAGGTGTATGATCTAGGTGGAGAGACCGTGAGTATCTATCTGTTCTTTCTCTCTGGCCCAATTAATGCTGATTCTTTTGTACAGATTGCAGGAAGGATTAAGAGTGCCCACTTGCTCAGAAGGGGGGGGTGATGTGGATGGTTGGTTAGTGTGGAGCCTTAGGGTTTGGTTCCTCAGACAGGGGAGGAAATTGAACCTGCTACCTCTATTTTTTCTTGACTGTTCTTACCAGGAAAGTGACATGTGAGTAAAAGCAAATGTTCTTCTCTTCCTGTTTGTGGTTTTGAAGAGAGTCATAACTGCAGTGGTGTTTTGTGCAAAAGCTAACCACAGAGATGTGATTTAGGCAGGATCTGAGCACACACCAAATCAGGGCATGTTACTGGAGAAGAGGTGTCAAGTAGCTGCATAATGATTGTGCCCTTACCTTGCTTGTACAAGTGGTAGGATGTTTCAGGTGTGAGCAGATGCAGGGTTGTAGAGACCGTGGACATATCTAGAAATTAAGAGTCTTGTAGTTTAGAAGCTCTTGAGATTTACAGAATCCTGTAGTTTAGAAGCTCTCGAAATTTACAGACTTAAAGGAATGCAGTTCTGATCCTGGGTGCCTTCGAAATTTCCAGGTTTTTGTGCTTGAGTCCTGTGGCACATAATTAATGCTTTCAAAACATGGGAAATCCTGGGATTATTTTGTTTAAACAAGTATACAAGTAGCTCACTCAACCCAATAGTGATGTGTCTTGGTCTGGTCATCTTTGCAGAGAGATCCTCTTCGAAGTACTTTGATCTTGAAATATGTTGAAGAAATAGAATTGAAAAGGACTTGAGTTTGTGGGGGGAAACAAAACACAAAAAAAAACCCCAAACAAAAATAGCCAAACAAAACCTTGCAAATAAACAAACCCCTTCCATTCTCCCAAAAAAGACCCAAAGCAAAACAAGCTGTGACCACCACCAACCAAAAAAAAAACCAAACCAAACCCAAACCAAAATAACAACAACCCTCCCAAACAACAAATCATGATTGCTGTCAAACAGAATTATCATCTCTTCTACAAACATGCTTGGCTCTCTCCTTAGATCACAGAGAATGCCTGGTGCTGTCTCTGCTGATCTCTGGCTCAAATTGTTCCTCTCTTGATAGGTGAGACACCAATGTGTGAATGAACCCAACACATAGGAAAATGGATAACAAAGTGCTGGTGGTCCTAACAAATAAGAGAGTTTGCTGTATGTTCACTGGAGTGTCAGTCAGTGTGTTTGTGGGATACATCTGGGTCACTAAGAAGCTTGGCTTGTCCATTCTTTCTGTCCAAGTTTCTCTGAAAGATTTCTCTCAGAAGCTTGAATGCATTAAATCATCTGTGAGGAGGGCTCACTGAGAGTTATCTTCTGCTCTGAAGTCTTTAAGAAAGTCTTTCCTGACAAACAATCTCAGCTTTATGGATAATAAATTTGTTTGCCCTTGGCACGGGGGTTGGAACTAGATGATCTTTAAGGTCCCTTCCAACCCAAACCATTCTATGATTCTATGATTGTGGTGCACATTTGCATAGAATATAATATTTTATTTTCCTATTCTTCTTCCCACACCTCACCTGCTCTGTCCTTAATAGATATATTCATTTAGAAATAAGGATGTGCAAAGACAAGCATGCCTAATATTGAAGGACAGTGTGCTTGTGACTAATACATTAGAGCAATTGTTCAAGAATAATTCATCTTACATGAACATTACCCCTGTAGGGCTGCCAAGGTCACAGAGACTTCAGATTATTGGCTGCATTAAATGCTGCTTGTGTGTTTTAAAGGGATAGCCTTACCATTTCATAATAGCTCTTTGAAACAAGTTTCTTTATATATAAAGCTTAGTATTTCCTGTTTACAAGTTAATTCAGTTCTGTATTCCCTGTTTAAACCTTTAGTACTTTTATTTTTACTCTTTAAAAAAAAAAAAAAAAAAAAGTCATGTCATTGTGGTAGAATTACTTCTAGACTACTTTTGCTCTAGAACAGCAGATTCCGAATGTGAGGTCCTGAGCCCAGAGGTGAGTTCTGAATGATTCCTTTGGAACTACTGCTTTACAGTGTGCAACCTTGTACACAGAGTGTGAGAAGGGAGGGAGGAAGTGAGCCTACCTGAACTGCACAAACACTCTTCTAAAGAATTCAGTGCTCTTTAGAAGGTGCTAATGGCATCCTGGGGTGCATCAGGAAGAATGTGTCCACCAGGTTTAGGGAGGTTCTTCTTCCCCCTCTACTCTGCCCTGGTGAGACCACACCTGGAATACTGTGTCCAGTTTTGAGCTTCCTGGTTCAAGAGAGACAGGGACCTGCTGGAGAGAGTTCAGCAGAGAGCCATGAGGATGACTGGGGGACTTGAGCGTCTCCTCTATGACGAGCAACTGAGAGGGTGTTTAGTCTGGAGAAGAGAAGACTGAGAGGAGATCCACTCAGGGTATCTCAGGAGTGGGTGTCAAGTGTATGAGGCCAATCTGTTTTCAGTGGTCAGCAGCAATAGGACAAGAAGCAACAGCTACAGATTGCAACATAGAATGTTTCACCTCAACATGAGGAGAAACTTCTTCACAGTGAGGGCGACAGAGCACTGGAACAGGCTGCCCAGAGAAGTTGTGGAGTCTCCTTCTCTGGAGACTTTCAAAACCCACCTGGATGCATTTCTGTGAGGACTACCCTAGGGGATCGTGTTTTGGCAGGGAGGTTGGACTTGATGATCTCTGGAGGTCCTGTCTCACCTCTAAAGTTCTGTAATTCTGTGCCTCAGTCATACATTAAGTATAGGAGCCATAAGAAAGTAATTTCAGGCATTTTGGAGACATCAGTATGAAATGTTTGGACAAATGATGCCCTGCAACTTTTTCAGTGAAGGTAGCTTCCTAAAAGGTAAAGGCCAAGAGCTTTGTTTCCTGTAAATCTGGGAAAGTCTATACAGATTACTACATCTAAGGCGTTTTATACCAGCAGAGAACTGCTCACTAAACCCTTTAATTATAATTCTCACTTCCTTCCTTTCAAGCTATTTGTTCTCCCTGGAATGCAGAGTATCTGCAGATTTGTAGCAAGCAGTGTCTAGCAACAAGGTGAAATTAATTTGTTTTAGAAAAGAAAATCTGCTGTGGACTGCCCATGACCCACTGGTCTCATTGGTGTGTCCAATTAGTTTTTAGGTAGCTTGGTTGTATTAAAAGAGACTTTTCAAGCTAATTTAAACATTTTACTCAGATTCTTATATGGGTGATAAAGCTTTCATTTTAACAGGGGTGTTAAATCACATGTGATTGTGAACTGGAAGTGAAATGGCCTGTAGTATCATATTTAAGAGGGAGAGTTTCTGCACAGGGCTGTCAACTAGAAGCTTATTTTGCAGCTGGAAGATGTTTGTGAAAACTTTGCCAGCATTAATGAAAAACTCAACATGAGCCTGCAGTGTGAGCATGCAGCCCAGACAGCAACCGAGTCCTGGGCTGCATCAAGAGCAGTGTGGCCAGCAGGGCAAGGGAGGGGATTCTGCCCCTTTGCTCTGCTCCTGTCAGGCCCCNAAAATATTGGATGGGAATCATTACCATATAAGTACTAGGGACAAATCTTGTGATTGTTTTATCAGTATCATCAGTGAAGAGTTTGCATGTTATAGTTGTGAATGAATTGATGCCAGTTTTCTAGAGGCTTGCTACCTGTGTGGTCACAGTCTTGGTGTTTTCATTCTTTACAAAAGCAAAATGGAGAATGAGCCTTTGATGAACTCCTAACAACAGTTACACTGTTGCTTAGGCTGCTTGCATTACCTTTTACTGACAAGGACAGCACTGAGTTCCTATCATCACCAAAAAGAACACAGACCTCTGAGATAGTTGTTATTGACAAAGAATGAGACTGGCCCCATGACACCAGCATGAAATTGTGAAAGCCTCTCAACTCATGAACCACTTGCACTTAAAAAGATCGTGTAGAATTAGTTTGGTTAGAAAACCTCTGCACTGTTCATTTATTATTTAATCTTATTTTACTTTGTACAGACAAGCTATCTGGCCTAGTGTGAGGCTTCACACAGCCAATTACTTCAAGGTGTTTAGTTCATTTATTATTTAAGGCATAAATCTTGTACAGGTTGTCCATTGATGACCCTGTGAGGAGTCTATAGTAAATGCCTTTCATCATTTCTGACTGACTCATGCATGTGGACTTACCTGCTGAGCTAAATAGGCCAAGAGAACTGATGGATTTGTAAGAGACTGGTTTTAATAGCCTTTTTTTTTTATATGCTGAAGTGATGGAAGTTAGTACATATAGTTGAAGCCCAGTATTAGGATTTAAGAAATGAAATTTTATAGTGTCATGAATTGTATTTGGTTCTTCTAATTGAGCAGAGTGCACAGTTTGTTTTGTGTGCTTTGTGCCTTAAAATGTGTTTTTAAAGCAATCACTCCTGTATTTGAATAAATAAAACGTTGCCATAGGAAGCTACCTAATGAATTTAATAGAAAATTCTCTTTTTAAGACATAGGTTCTGTGGTTATGTTTATTGTCCCCCTCCTTCCTGAAATTATTCCTCTCAGTCTGATTTTTTAAGTCTAGCACAGTGATACCAGCAAGGTGCTCTCTGAATGGCTTGGAAAGAGACTTGCTCAAGTAATGCACCGATTGCATCTGATGGGTTTATGTGCTATTAACAGTGTCTGTCCCACACTGAATGTGCCAGGTATTTAACTGGGGACTGGTACTAATTTCAGAGCTAATACTAAGCTGTTCCACATCAATGCTTACAGCAGGTGGTTTGAATTGACAGTGTAAAGGGAGAGAAAAAAAAAAAAGGTGAGAGAAAATTACCATTGTACTATAGAATTTCTCTGATTGAATTGACTGATTATACTGTCAAAAGAGCATTGGGAAACTGGCAGTGCTTCTGAGGAGGAAAGTAGTGACAGGATTCTTTTAGGAAGAGGTTCTCTGACTTTGCACAAATAGTTGAAAACGATGATAAGATTGGGTGTTAAAGGTTTTTATCTAGCAGCTGAGAAGTCTGTGTGTTCTCAAATTAATGTGTAAACTGATCCTGCATTTTTCTTGCTCTACACTGTCCCTTTTCAAAGCTCATCAGGTGATTCAGCATGACTTAACATAGTCCATTCACTATAGCTGTCCTAGTTTTGAGGACCTTCTTTATGGTTATACCAATTAACCCTTAATTTCCCTTAGCCTATAAAAATAGTGAATCCCACCTCTCTGTACTACTTTTGGGTCTGAGTTTAAAAAACAAACCCCATGCCAATCTGCCACCTTCCAAAGGCAACAGCTTTTGGGAACCAAGTTGTGGAGAATGTATATAAAGAAGATGACTCAGTAGCTTACAGCATTGTGAAGTTGTCAAATATATAAATAAATGTGTCTTAAGTGAATCTTCTTAACTGCATTAATACCTATTTGCAGTTACAATTGAATGTTTCTTTTATTGCTTGATTTCAGTGGAAGAAGACCAGACACAAATTGGAGAGATAATCTGAATGGTTCTTTTTAGTAATGTAAATTAAATTGTTCAGTAATACCTAATTATCCTGTTCATTTTAAGTTATTAACTATGCCCTGTGATAGTGCTGGGATTTTTTTTTTTTTAGGTTTGTGTCTGATGGGACACTTTTTTTTTTTCTTGACTGTGTAATCCTACTGATTTCACCTGGTGGAATTTGGGATTTAATCATCTGTTCCACTGAGGGATTGTGCATCTCTTTGCTGATAGCACCAGCAACCAGGAGAATTTTCTTGCTAGATAGGCTCCAAAGTGGGAGTTTTAAAGAGGCCTCAAATCTACCTTTGTGTGGGTAGTGTAGAATTTTGTGAGTGTAAATAAAGCAAATATCACAGAATCACAGGATCCAGCTGGTTGGAAGAGACCTCAAAGATCATCCACTCCAGTAAAGAGGTCAGCACTAAACCATGTCCCTAAGTGCCAGGTCCACATGCTGCTTAAACGCATCCATGGATGGTGACTCCACCACTGCCCTGGGCAGACCATTCCAATGTTTGATAACACTTTTAATGAAGAAATATTTCGTAACATCCAGTGTAAACCTTCCCTGGCGCAGCTTGAAACCATTCCTGTTGCCTGACACCAAGAAGAGGCTGCCCACTCCTTGCTCCAGCCTCCCTTCAGGTAGTTGTAGAAAGCGATGAGGTCTCCTCTCAGCCTCCTCTTCTCCAGACTGAACAACCTCAGTTCCCTCAGATGCTCCTCACAGGTGATGTGCTCCAGACTCTTCATGAGCCTCACTCACCTTCTCCAGACATGTTTCAGAACCTCAATGTCCTTCTTGTGGAGAGGGGCCCAGAAATGAACACAATACTGGAGGTGAGGCCTCAGCAGTGCTGAGTACAGGGGGATGATCACCTCCTTGTTCCTGCTGGCCACAGTGTTTCTAATCCAAGCCAGGATGCCATTGGCTTTCTTGGCCACCTGCGCACGCTGCTGACTCATATTCAGTTGACTGTCAACCAATACTCTCAGGTCCTTCTCCAAGTTGCAGCTTTCCAACCACATGTCACCAGGTTCTGACATTAGAAAACAGAGCTAACATAAGATTTTTTTTTTTTTTTTTTTTAATTCCTGCTTATCCAAAAAGAAAGTTGAGTCATGGAGAACAAGAAACACAGACAATCTATTAGATAGATCTTATAAATCATTCCAGAGACTTGCTAACCTTTTTGTTTTGGAAGTCATAATAGTTAAACTTATTAGTGATACTGTTAAACCTGTGAAAAGAGCATGTAATTTAGGCTACCAGAATAGATACTGCCTCTTATTTCTTGTAAAAGTATGCCTGTGCTTTGCTTTGTGAGCTTTGTGTTGGAGGTACTGCAGTCAAAGCTGGGAGGGGAGGAAGTGGAGGGCAGCCCATCAGTCATAGGACATCTAAAATGTAATTAATGTGTATATGATGTTGTAGTATACATAAACATAATTACATTTAGATGTTATAAGTAAATATAATGCTAGTAGGAAGCTTAATTTTGCAAGGAAGGGAAAAATTCTCTATTTGACATTATTAGAGTAATGAATGATTTTGAGGCACCATTTATAATGTTGAAGGCTTGTGGCTGCATTATAGTTATTCCAAAACACCATCATGGGGAAACCACATTCCATAGGATTTCTGTGATGACTACAGAGAATGTGCTCCATTGCTTCCAGAGCATCCAGTTGTATCTTTAAGGCTAATGTATGAAACTATGCAGTTCTACCTGCCTTCAGAGTGTCACATTGCAAGCAAGTGCAACCATGTAATTACAATAGGCAACATATTTTGTAATCTGCAGACTTTATCAAACCATTTATAGTTTGGCAAGTGTAGCAGTAGAATCTGGGAGCAAATGCAATATCTTTAAATTGTTTTCTTGTGTCAATCAAACTGTGCAATCGTTTCTTTGCATTTGAAAGAAACCCAAATCCTTGCTGTGTTAGGCTTTTACTAGTTGTAAATGTTAATATTAAAAGGGGGAAAATATTTTGTTTAGAGCATGTTTGTCTAGGAAGCATGTTTGCTTTAAGTTGGCACTCAGGGCCTTTACCAAAGGGAAAAATAATGTGAAAGAATGGTTAGCCTTGCTGCTGGATTCATAAATTTCACTTTCCTTCATGTGTAGAATGAAGAGCAATCTTTTACTATTTCATATCTGACAGCATGAATGATGTAGATTTGTGATATTTATAATGTGAGGGGGAAAAGAAATTAATACCATGTACCATGTAAAACAAACACATGACCACTGCATTATACACACAGAAAAGAGGTTGAAAATATTGCTAGGTGGAGATTGAGGATCAGTTCTTCCTTTACGAAGGTAAGGATTAGGGTTTGGCATAACTTGAAGTTCTCAAGAAGTTTTATTTGGCTATCAGTTTGATGTGAGCTGATAAAAGTTAAGTCCAGACTTACAGAAGGGAAGTCAGTAACGTGTGTTAAGCTCTGTTGAAAAATGTACTTGTGACCTCATTCTTTTCCTCAAGAACTTCTTATATGTCATTACTTACCTATCATGCATATTCATTTCCTATTCCTACTTTTTAAACTTCACTTCTGCATGCATCAGTTTCTTATTCCAATTCACGGTGTCACATGTAGGAACACTCAATAACAGGGAGGATGTGAACTGCATAGATCCAGAAACAGCATTACATTTGTGGAATGAAAAGTGAAAAGGTTTCATCCAAGAGGAAAAACAGCAAGTAAATGGAAACCTTTTAACTTGGAGATTGTGTGTGATGCAGCTCTATGTATCATAGAATCGTAGAATGGTAAGGTTGGAAGGAGACCTCAAGGATCATCTAGTTCCAACCCCCTGCCATAGGCAGGGACACATCTCACTAGTACAGGTTACNGTAGTGAGTGTGCAAAGTAGGTAAAAAAAATAGAAAGCAGGAGGGGTTTTCTCCATTTTTTTTCCTGAAAGCAGAAACAGAAATGTGACCTGTGGATAATGCTTCAGGTATGTTGAAATTGTTCTTTGAATCTGAAAGCTATACTCATAGCAAATTGGAAATAATGACTCACAGAACATAGTATACTTTGGAAAGGTTGGAAACTTTTTTTTTCAGTATTTTGGGAGTTCTGTAGCCCTCTGGTGGAATTTAAGGAGAATCTACAAGTAAATTATAAAATAATCAGTTATTATTAAGTCGTGTTTTGCCAGGTAGCTGAGTAATACATTATTTCCTTAGTTGTTTATACAGTGATGGTGCAATTTGCCATAAAGCTTAAATTTCCAAGAATTTCTGGAAAAGTCTACGTAATCTTTTTTGTTAAAACTTTCTATCTTGCAATAGTATAGGATGTAAGAAGTAAAAAAGTCTTAAATAACTTATCTGGGGAGAGGCTGCGTGATGAGAAGGGTAACAAGAAGTTTTCATTCCCTGACCAGGAATGTTCAGCCTTCCTGATCAGAGCAGCTCAGTCTGTGTCCACAAAAAGGTGGCATTATTAAGAACAACTCTTGTATTTGGTTACTAATTATGCTTATCTCTGACAGAGATATGATTTTTTTTTTTTCCCTTCCTATCTGAGAATCATAGTAGAATCATAGTATCATTTAGGAGAGAGTGAGTGAGGAGCAAAGTGTCTTCCAGGGTGATGCTCTGGTAACAGGGAAGGAATAAACAGTGACATTTTAAGTAGTATATAGTCATAGAATTGTTTTTATTGGGTAAGACCTCTCTAAGATCAAGTTCAATTGTCAACCTAGCACCACCATGGCATACAGTCTTAATAATAGAAAGTGGAAGCCAAATTCCTTGTAGCTGGTGTTGCAAAGGTGAAAAGAGCACAGCAACAGCAGGTTTTTTTAGGCAGAAGCAGGGGGACAGCAATAGTAGAATTCCTGCAAGAAGTGGTAGGATGTGGCAAAGTATTTTCCAGGTGGCATAGCCTCATCACAGTTGATTTGTAGAGAAGACACTCAGGCATGACTGCTGTTCATGTACACAGAAGGAGGCATGGCAGAGTGAAGAGAAAGGCATAGGAAAATAAAATTGTTGTAGGGAAGAATAAGTATTGGAGTTTAGAGAGTGGGAAGATCTGCTGAATAGCTGTGTCAAGAAGAAATAGAGACAACATAGTTGATTCCAGTGGGAAGAAGCAAGTGATTCCTCTGGGACTGGGCTGCCTTTAGAAAGTAAGGAAATAGGGGTGCATGTTTGAGAATATGAGTTCTGAAAGCAGGACTGTGATGGTTTGGGAGTTCCCTGCCCCCCCACACTTTGTAAAATGACCCAGACTAGAACTCAGCCGGCTGGAAGTTAAGGACTGAAGCACTATTTACAGCTCAGCACAATATACAAGCAGAGATATACACTATATACAGGAATATTTACAGAAATATACAAGGTAAAGGTAATACAGAAACACAACACCCCTCCCAGAAATCAGAGACCCCAGGAGGGGCTTCCAACCACCCTTCCACCTTCTCCCCACCCCTATACCTTACCTCAAGGTTTGCCTTATGCGCAAGGAGAATTTTGAGGATTGGCCAGGGGGGATTAGAAGAAAAGTGGTTAGTGAGGTTACTCGGCAGAGAGGAGAAACCAGAAGCTAGACCACCCGAGATGCTGTGCCCCAGAGACACTGACTGTCTTATCTAATGTTTATGTTCTTAGTTTTATCTATCTCAGCAAGCCTATGAGTGAAGTAGACATCACCATTGTTTCATTTTCACAACCTATAACATAATTTTCTCTATTAAAGTATTCCAAGTAGCCTCAAACCAGCACAAGGACTTGGAAAGTATTCTATTCTTGTTGCATGGCCCAGCTGGTAGAAGAAAAAAGACACAAAGAAATAACTGGGGAAACTGGAATTTCTAGGACCTGACAGTAGGAATTGCTCACAGGATCTCAAATTCTATGTGGCAGTGGCCAGGAAAAGAAATAAACGGCAACTCTGTGTAGTCCAACCTTTCTCATTGTGAATCTGGCAAATTTTAATAGTTTTAATGCTCAGCTGAAAACAATTTTCATGATGGACCTACACATGTATAGGATGGCTGCCAGCGTTCCTCATATCTTAGATAAATTAGTTATCTTTGTTAGATAGTAGAAGCAAATTCCACAATGTGACAGGAAGAAAGGCAAGCTATAACTTTATGTTTGAAAGAAAGTAGACCAGCACTGCAGCCTACGGTTCTCACAGAACCACAGAAGGTTAGGGGCTGGAAGGGACCTCGAAAGATCATCCAGTTCAACACCTCCTGCCAGAGCAGGATCACCTAGAGGAGATCACACAGAAATCCACCCAGGTGGGTCTTGAATATCTCCAGAGAGGGGGACTCCATAACTGCCATGGGCAGCCTGTTCCAGTCCTCTGTTATCCTCACAGTGAAATATTTTTTCCTCATGTTTCCATGGAACTTCCTATGCCTCAACTTGCACCTACTGTCCCTTGTTCTGCCATTGGGCATCACTGAGCAGAGCCTGGCTCCGTCCTCTTAGCACTCACCCTTTACATCTTTATAAATATGAATGTCTCTGCTCAAAGCTAAAGAGCCTCAGCTCTCTCAATCTTTCCTCATAAGAGAGATGTTCCACTCCTTTCATTATTTTTGTGGCTCTGCACTGGACACTTTCAAGCAGTTCCTTGAGGTTCTTCTTGAAAAGAAGGGCCCAGAACTAGACACAAAACTCCAGATGCAGCCTCAGCAGTGCAGAGTAGAGGTAGAGGAGAACCTCTCTCTATCTACTAACCACAGTCCTTCTAATCAACCCCAGGGTGGCATTGGCCTTCTTGGCCACCAGGGCACATTGCTGGCTCATGGTCAACCTTCCATCCACTAGGACCCCCAGGTCCTTTTCCCCTTCTCTGCTCTCCAGCAGGTCAGTCCCCAACCTATACTGATAAACATTTTCCATTCCTCCATTACCAACTCAATTTCTGCAAGAGTCCAATATGTTTTATACAGAATGTATCTAGCCAAGAGAGTTTCAGAGCAGCATAAAGATGTTGAAATACTTGTCAGGATTTCTTGCGTTAGCTGTTTGATGGAGTATGTGTGTGTGATTCCATACAGAATCGGTATGATTTTGTATGATTCCAATCCCCAATTCAAAAATCAGAACTGGGAGGTCAGTAACATTGCAAATAAAACACAACCATTTATGTTGAACCTTATCCTTATATTTGCACATGAGAAGAATTGTTCTTGGTTAATGCATTTTTTGAAACGCTCAGTTCTGATATTTGAAGTCATGTGCAAGATGTGTGCTTATTGAGTTTCCAGGTGCTACAGATGTTGCTGAGAAACCCTGCTGAGATACTTGTGTTTGAAATACACACAGCTGAGTTGCTCAAAAGAATAGCAGTTTGTCTCAACCCTCCCCAGCTTGCCAGCACTCTCTGCCTCCCACAGGACATCCTTTTACCTATATGAATTTCTGTGCAATGCAAGTTCTAAGATCCACCAGCAGAACTTCTTATCTTCAAACATGATGAACATGTTTCTTCCACTTTTTTTTTCAGAAAATCAAGGCTAAATCCTTTGTTAGCTCTTTCAGAAAGAAATTTAATTGCTCCCCAGCCAGGATACTTTATGCCAGGTTTCAGCCTGTAGCCACTTCTTACTGCCAAGTTCTGAACCCCTGAAAATAAGGGCTTTATAGAACTGCTGACACAACCTCAGCTGTAATAATGCGAATGACACCACCATAACAGTAATGATAAATGGCATACATTTTAAAACATTTAAAATGATCATAGCCTTAAAGTCAAACACATCTGGGAGATATTAATGGTATATGAACAGCCCTGTGTGGATCTGAATTATGAACAGCACAGAGATGGAAAGAGATAAATTGCATAATAAATCACTTTACTTATTGTATTGTTTACTTTAAAAAAACCATATATACTTTCTGTTTATGCAGCGTGTCAGCTGTTTGAAAAAAGATGAATAGTTCTAAATTCATATTTATTCCAAAGAATGAATATTTAGCACTCTGTGGTGTCACACTGACTTCAGAGAAATAATTACAGTATATGGTTTTACCAACAATGATGCCATCGTGTTTGTATATATTTAGTATGGTTTTATCCTCTGATCAGTTCCTTCTTATTCATTTCATAAATTTATAGAAGTTATGTGTTTTTTCAACCCTTCATTCTTTTGGCAGACATGGCACACACAGCATTGTTTCTGATGGTACTAAAAGGATAACTGAAGAAAGCATTTCACAATGTTTCATCATTTACTGTATTATAATCCCCTAATTATCAAAATGTGAGTGATAGTTCTAAACTTTACTTTTTCCAAATGTCACTTGGCCAAACTGATTTAAGCACAAGGGTTTCAGGGAGATTTCCAAATCTGTCTTATCTGTAAGAAATTTACTTCTGTGCAAATAAGTCAGAAGGCTTTGTTTTAAAATGCTTCAAATAATTAGTGGGCAAAATTCATATGTGCACCTGAGTCATGAGGGTTTGTTCAGGGGCTTTCTAAGGTCAAAAGCCCCACAGTCAAATTAGACTTGTTATGCTAAAGTCACAAACGTTTTTTTACATCCTGTTCATGCACAGCTCAGATTGTGATCCATAGTTTCCTTGCCTTTTCTTTCCACTTCAGTCTTTCCCCATATTTGCTGGCACTGCCCAGGCCTTCAGGAGACCTCCCAACTGTTTCAGGTATTGAGGAGCTCAGCAGAGAAGTTTTTCTTAGCTAGTACAGATTTAAATCATAGAATCATAGAATGGTAGGGTTGGAAGGGACCTCAAGGATCATCTAGTTCCAAGCCCCTGCCATAAGCAGGGACACCTCCCACTAGTACAGGTCACTCAAGGCCTCGTCCAACCTGGCCTTGAACACCTCCAGGGAGGGAGCAGCCACAACCTCCCTGGGCAACCTGTGCCAGTGTCTCACCACCCTCACTGTAAGGAACTTCCTCCTAACATCCAGTCTAAATCTCCCCTCTGCCACTTTTAACTCATTGCCCCTTGTCCTGTCATTGCAAGATCTTATAAATAGTCCCTCCCCAGCCTTCCTGTAGCCCCCCTTCAGATACTGGAAGGCTACTCTAAGGTATCATTGAAGCTTTCTCTTCTCCAGGCTGAAGAGCCCCAACTCAGCCTGTCCTCATAGCAGAGCTGCTCCAGCCCTCTGATCATCTTCGTGACCCTCCTCTGGACCCACTCCCAACAGTTCCATGTCCTTCCTGTGCTGGGGGCTCCAGAACTGCACACAGTACTCTAGGTGAGGTCTGATGAGAGCATAATAAAGGGGACATCCAACCTGTGATCTTTCAATCATCATTTTTTGACATATAATGCAGTTATTTACATGGAGGAGGTAGTGAACACTGAGCACTGAACAGTATTTAAGTATGTTCAACACACTAATCGCTTTGTTTTTGGGTTTTTTTTTTGGGGGGGGGGGGGGGGGGTTTTGGGGTTTTTTTTGGATGGTTTTTGTTTTTTTGTTTTTTTTTTGTTTGCTTCCTATTTAGTCTGCTCTCATGTCCTTTTGCCCACAACCCTGGTGCTTTCTCCTCCTTGACTTTTTCAGGTGCCTCTCTCAGAACGAATGCTTTTTCCTCTGGTCTTTCCCATCCTATCTTTGTTTTCAGTTGATTGGCCTCTGCTGGCAACTGTGTTCTGGAAATTTTGTTGCCAGCATATAATTTATTAAATCTTCTCTACCAAAGAACTGGACAGGCTCCTCCCTTTCGTTTCCTGCTGTCTTCAGAAAATGCTTCATTTTTATGAACAGTAACATTCTCAATCACCATTTTTCATATAGTCTTAGCACAGTAACAGAATGGTATGAAAGGTAAGAATCAAAGGTAGTAAATATCGTAGGGCTATGAGTTGATTGAGAATGGCACATTTTAATGTTTTGCTTATTTGTTTTCCCTACCTTTTTTTTTTCATTAAGACTCCTTTAAAAAAGAAACAAAAATCCCAAAACTCTGCAGACTCTGATTTTCTGATTCTCTGCATTTACTGTTCTGTAAAGTGCAAGAAAAAATATTTTGCCTTTACAGAACTGTCATTTTAAGATAATGTTTTGCTTCTCAAATGAAGCTTTACTGGAGGGAAATTTTGCTTCAATACAGAAAAGGCACAAGTGAAAGTTACAGAAAAAGATGCTAAGAAAAGCAATCTAAGAGTTCTTAAATTGCTAAAGTTGTATTAGAACTCATAAATCTTAGACTTTGAATTTTATGTTATTTTAAATACTAAGTGTTGTGGCTTCTTTACAATTTGTCAAATAAATTAAAAAAGGAAAACGAACATTCATAGTCTTCAGAAAAAAAAAACATTTTGGAAAAAAAAAGGATTTGAAAAGGTATTAACATGTGAATTTATTATTACAAAATAAGTGTTAGTATCTGAAACCAGGTTCTCTGAAATGCAGTTTAGCATAAATAACAAAGTAGCCCTATTCAATCACACATTGTGACTAAAAAGAACCAAATCCTTAGTATCAATCCTTAATATCCAAGCTTTCAAATAAAGCTAGCAAGATTAGCAGTTCTGAAAGACAGAATATCTCACAAGATAGTCTTTACATGAGGAATGGGAGGAGAATTATGGTTTTGGTTTGCTTTTTTTTTTTTTTTAAATGCTACTAGTAGTTTTATATATAATCTGAAGATTATTTGTTCTCTCTTGAAACATTTGTGGTTTAGATTTACTTTATGATTATTACAAAATCACAGAATCACAGAATGAATCAGTTTGGAAAAGACCTTCAAGATCATCAAGTCCAACCTATCACCCAACACCATCTAATCAACTAAATCATAGCACGAAATGCCACATCCAGTCTCTTTCTAAATGCTTCCAGGGACAGTGACTCTACCACCTCCCTGGGCAGCCCATTCCAATGCCAGTCACTCTTTCCATAGAGAACTTCTTCCTAACATCCAGCCTAACCCTGCTCTGGTGCAGCTTGAAACTGCATCCCCTCATTCTGTCACTGGTTGCCTGGGAGAAGAGATCAACCCCCACCTGACTACAGCCTCCTTTCAGGTAGTTGTAGACAGTGATAAGGTCCCCCCTGAGCCTCCTCTTACTGCAATCAGTTTGACAGATTAATTTGGAGACCGTTCAGAGCATTCCAGCTTCTTGAGTTTCTCTTCTGTTTATGGGAATTTTCAGATGATTATTTTTTTTCCTTAATCTCTTCAAATTAATTTTCGCCAAAATAAGAGCTTGAGCATCTTGAAGAGATTTGTGAAGGTGTTCACACCTTAAATGATGCTGGTTGTAATACTTAAAGGCACTGAAACACTGAGCTGGTGCTTCAGGTTCTCTGTCATTTCCTCTGTAGTGTATGCAGATTATTGTGCGCCGTGGATGCATTACGTGTCTAGAATGTAGTGTTCCTGCATGGATATCAATAAGTATCTGAGTACATTTATTAATTAAGAGCTATATATCAAAGCCAGAAGAAGGTTGAGTTGATACACAATATCCTTTAAGATGATGTCTTCTATTTCATTAAGCTGTTCACTGTATTTTTGTATAAATGGAAGTTAATGTGGGCAGTTGTCCAGAAAAGCACTTTAGACATGTACATAATGTTAAACATAAATAGTTTCATTGACCTCAGTGATACTGCTCATCAGCTTATAATTATTTATATATTTCTTATAGTATTCAAACGTTCTATGGAATCAAGCCCATAAGCAGTGCATCCACTGAATGGAGCCAGAATGGAGGGTAGAAGCCTGCAAACTTAATTGCTGTTGTTGCATTATAACTGCTGCTTATAACCCAGTTTTAGTTTTGCTATTTGTTATAGTGAATGGAAAGGAACTGCTTCATTGTCCTTAAAAGTGTATCTGACCCAATTACATTTTTTGTTCCAGAAACAGTACAGAACTAATCTGTACAATGTTATATGACTGAGAGCTTTTACTTTCTGAGACTCTCAAAACCCTTCAGGAGAACTTTTTCTTCTTTTTCAGAGTAAACATACCTCCCCCTCCCACCCCCAGCTTTATGGTTGTTGTGTCCTAAAGTTTGCAGTTGCACAAGGTGCAGCAGCCTAAAGATCAAGTCACCAATGTTATTTTCATCTGTATTAACAGAGATCCTGATGATTATTTTCTGAATCTGTGGTTGTGATTTGAGAATGGGGGAAATGAGCACAAATAGGTGTGTATTGTTGGTACCTGTGTGTAGAGATTGTTTGCTTCTTGTTCTGTCTGTATGCAGGTGTGTGCACAGACGTGCAGCAAGTAAGCATCCAGGGTGATCTGTAAGACTCCTTTTCAAAACTCAACAATCCAGAGGGCTTTTTTCTTCCTAAGTGAAAAGCAACCTGTTAGATTTGTCTGTGCAAATAAAGCCACATACACTTATGTTGGTGGTAAACTGTTGCCTAAAGGAAAAAAAATATTTCCTGGCTACTTGCTACAGAGTACTGTACTCTGCCACGACAGGGGAGACTGTAGCATCCATGGGCGTACTCAGTCTAACTTAACCAAAAGCAGTCAAGCTGTAACAGCATGGATTTCGATGCATGCTAAGTGCCCAAATATGCAAATAGCCTGCTGCCTGCCGCTCCACAGCACGCTCTGGGACCGGTGACACACAGCTTTACCATCATTCATACCACAGCAGCTTTGGTCTGCCTGCACTCACACATTCACACCTCAGCTTGCTGCGGAGACAAAGCCCTGGTGAATTATTTGGAAGGCAGCGTCTTGCTACAATTTTCTGTCAATGTGAAAATGGTCTTAGAAAAAGACTCTTTTAAAGGGATGAAACCACATAAGACTGTGTTGTGAACTCTAATGCAGTTTCTGTGCGGCCTCTAATGTTGGGTAAAGCACGGGAAGTGCATGGATTAATTGAATATGGGTCAAAGAACTCTATCCAAAGAGTCTACCTGTGCTCCTGCTTCTGTCATTTCTGATGCCTGAAAAGCTGTTGCCTCCACATGTTCTGCTTCAGATGCCAATGCGTGCTCCAGGGAGAAGGGCATAGTTTGCATCTATGCATATCAAGATGAGAATAATCAATCAGTTTTTCTCCCACCCAAATAAAAATCGTTACCTAGATTGAAGTTTTAGTTCTTTTGCAGGTGAATTATTTTGTATTATCTGGGTTTGTTTTGGTTTGTTTGTTTTTTTTTGTTTTGTTTTGTTTTTTTTTTTTTTAGGATCCTTGCTTTAAAAATAACAACAAACAATCAAACATAGAATAAGATCCTGTATTTTTCACAGTCTTACAACAAGGGGAATAGGATGTAGTATAATTCAACAAAATTGTATTTTATGTTTAGTTAGAATTGGTTTCACTGAAATGGTTCAGAATCAAAGACTTCCCTCCTCAGTGAAGGAGGGGGAAAAAACAAGCCTGGTTGTACTGAAAATGGGAGTAGTAAAGAATTTGACTACAAATTCTTTACAGCGATATCAAAATGTACTCTCTAGATCCAAATGTTTAAACTTCAGCAGTTCTCATGCAGATTAGGTAATTGTTTGCCTAGCTGCCAGCTGTGAATTCAACTGCTGGCTAACTAGCCAAAAATGTGGATTTGCAGGTGAATAGAAATACACATTTTAGAAAAGCACTGAACTGAGATTTAACTTGCTGAGTGTTTTATAAAAAGTCATGGTGTTGAGCGTATTGAACACTTTGTCTCCCACCTTTTCATATTTCAGCAAGCAGTAGTTTACAGTTGAAAATCCATAGTAGTGCATGGTTCTAGAAACTCACTTTAAACCTTCCATTTTTCAGGTAATTGAATTTTACCTATGCATAGCTTATAATATACCTATGCATAGCTAGCTTGTAATATTCTAAATTAGTGCTCGATATTTCTCTAAAACCATTGCTGTTGATTTCATAACCATTTTGCTAAATCATCCTTCTGTGTTTAAAGAAAAAAAGTTATTCCTTTGAAATGAAATAACAGGAATGGAGTACAATCAGACATTTGGCTAAGGACACTTGAAGCAACTGGAAATTTGCTGCTATATCCCCTGCTGAAATAAATGTATTTGCTAAAAGTGTATTTGCTATAAATTAATAAAATCGTAGCCCTTGCTGATACCTCATATGGCAGCAAAACTGGAAAGGAAAATGGAAAAGCACCAGAATAAAGGCCCATAAATTTATTCTATTTGGGGAACAAATGTAATTTTTTTTTTTCTCTTTTATTTTGCCAATGTAGGTTAAGCTACAATTACACAGGGTGTGGGGGCAAAAAAAAAGGACCCTGGCAAGGATCTATTGATAATAAGTGTCCAAATCCTTACAGTCTATCTATGCTTAAGTTCTTATTGTCTGAGGGTTTTGGGAGTGGGAAGGGCTTGATTTGTGGGATTTTTGGTTTAGTTTTTTTCGTTGGGCTTTTTTGTTGGTTGAGATTTGGGGGTTTTCTGGTTGATTGGTTTTGCTTGCTTGTTTGTTTTTAATGTGCTTTTTTTTTTGGTTGTCGACAGTGGGTTTGGGGCTTTCTGTGGGAGTTTTTGCGGGTTCATGTTTAGGTTTGTTTTGGGTTGGGTTTTTTTGCTGTTGTTTTTTGTTTGCTTGTTTGCTTGCTTGTTTTTTTTGTTTTTTTGTTTTTTTTTTTCCCTCAAAGTGCTGATTTGGGGTTATCTATAAAATAATGCAAAGACCATGTAATATGTGATCAAAGTGCCATGTTACAATTCAGGCTAGACTGAATATGGAAGCTTTCTCTCTCTCTTCTTTTTTTTTTTTTCTTTGATGCCTGTTCTTGGTTTGTTGTTTTTTTGTTTTTTTTTTTTCATTCAAGTAATGAGAAATGGAGCTGTAAAGAGAACTGCAAATTCTTTCTCTTTTGCCTGACAGCCTTTCACACATTTTGTATGTCGTCTTTTGCCATTTTGCATTATCTCCAATTAAGTAACATTTTCAGTGCGACATATTTTGAATATTCTGTATGTTCTCAGTTGTTCAAGAAATAAGCATATACATTGTGACAGATAAAACAAAAGCAGAGCAGACACAAGAATGCAGCTGTTTTATTACTAGCTGATGAAGAATTAAATAACTTTTTTTTTTTGGGCCATCTGCAAGGCTTACTCATATGGCCTCTGCTTTTTTACTCTTGTAAAATGTAGCTTTTGAATTAGTGGCGAATTGGAGCTCTGAAATTATCACCGCTAATCATGTATTGTGAAAGAATGGCAAATATACTATTCACGGAGTTTTATTGTTACTTTAGTCACTTCCTATGGCAGTGGCATATTCTGACAGGCCTTATCTATTGCCTTATCTCCTCTTAATTTAAAGTGCTGGTAATGAGGAAGGGTATGCCCCTAATTCAAGGTTAGGAGGTGAGAAAGATTAATCTAAATGGGGTCACAAGGTTTTCACCTCTCCCTTCACTATGGACTTAGAGCAGACAGCCCTTCACAGAGTAAAGGAGAGTTATGCAAATCACAGAGCCTTTGGAAGCTGTAGTAAGGTGGAGCAGGGATGCATATCTGGCTTTTTTGTTCTGAATACCACAGTTGTCTAGCTGAGAAACAAATTATAGGGAGCAACAGTTCAGTTTTGCATTTGTGTGGGATAGCAGTAAAGGGGCAGAAGCATCTGTCTGATTATTCAGCAGCCCAGCTGCAAAGGTCAGTTCAGTATCTCAGAATTGTGGGAAAATTGATTCATCTGTGAAACACATAGAAGGGAGGGAAGGATATGGGGGACACCTCTGTTGGTGCTCCCTCGATTTGATACTGCTTAGGAACTTGCTGAGGATGTGCTTCATCATATCATGCAGATCATTAAAGATACACATTAATTGGTATTGACTTCGATATTAAACTCTGAAGGACAACAGTACTAAATTAGCTGCCAGCTGGACTTTTTGAGACTTTGAGTCTGATGATTGAGAGTTTTCCACTCATCTTATTGTGCACTTATTCAGTCTATGTCTCACCAGTCTGGCTAGAAGGATCTTTTGGGAGACTACTTTGAAGATGTTTGTAAAGTCAAGGTAAACAGTATCACTGCTCTCTCCATACCCATCTTGAACAAGTGTTTTGTAAATGGCTGTTGAGAGGGTGTTGCTTGCCCTTACTAATTCATGCTTGCTGTTCCCAGTCTCCTCTAGTCTTTCGTGTGTTTGGAAGTGGCTTTGGGAATGATTTACTGTGGCCTTGTTGATGAATGCCAGGGCTGTGATTGTGAAACTTCCTCCAACTCTATAGAGCAAGCTTCTTCTGCTTTCTATTTCCTAGATCAGGTGGTCCACAGCAGATGTCTATTATGACATCATATATGTTGATTTGTGCTCTGACCCATCCCTATAAGCTCTCAGCTGACTTGCTTCTATTGTCCACTCTTCCCTGTTACCTCTGAGCTTCCCTCCCTGCTATCCTGGAGCATGAAGGACTTGAGTGTGCCAAGCTGCTCAAACTAGGCAGTAATCAAATAGAGCAAATGCATTGAGGGCAAAAAGGGAGACCTGCCTTTGAGCAGGAGATGTTCATCTTCTCTAAGATTTCCCAACTTGCTTCCCCTCCCAGCTGACCTTAATCTTCACCCTTTGGTGACTCAGATAGTCAAGCCCTTCCCATGAGATTGCTTTTCCTTTACCTTGTCTGAAGGTCTTAGTCAAAAGGTCATATATCCCTCCTCATTATCCAAAGCCCAGGTGGGAATTTGAGAGGAGAAAAGCAGGATGTATCTGCAAAAAAACCATCAAAATGTATATAACTTGTGGGTTTTAGGAATCAGGACTAGGAGGGAGGAGAGCCAAATCTGTGTGTATGATCAAGTGTCTATCACCCTACACAAAAAGTAGGTATGATCTTTGAACACAGTGTCTCTGGGCACAATGCCTTTCCCTGGCCAGACTGAGGACTGCAGTTCACAGCAGAGCTCACAGAGAGAAGGTGGCAAGTGGAGAACATGGGATCCATTCCAGGGAGCTGGAATTGTCCAAGAGAGTTAACCAGTGCTCTTGGAAAGGCATGCTGACTGCAGCCAGCTACCCTGACAATGCACGTTTGTAATGAGGAATAAGTCTTGCACAGAATGCATTTGTTTGGAGGGAAAGGGAGTAAAAGGCACCAAAAGGGGGAAGAATATTACTTGTCCCTGAGTGAACTTGTTTCTCCTGAAACTTGGAAATACTTCTATATGTTAGACATATAAAAGTGTTTGCCAACTGCCTGATAGTAACTCTGATACAGGGAGGGGTTCTATGTTAGAGAGCCAAATAATTGAGACAAATTACAGCTTCCTTTGAAGCAGCAGTCCTAAATGCTGTGCCTCCTTCTGCTTACATCATCAATATTTGGGCTGGGATGATTAAAAAAAGGTCTTTGCTTTTATTTGTCACCAAAAGACACCACCACCACCCTCCAAAAGAATAAGAAGAAAGAGATTGAGAGGTGGAGAAGGTGGCACAAAGGCCTGTCAAGGGTGATGTACTCTGGTGAACTACTACTTTTAGTCAGATGTAATTCAAGACAGGAAAAGAGAATTTCTGATTTCAGTAAAAGGTTGAATAGAGACACAAAAGGCATCCAGGACAATCCCTGTATTTAGGACTTTTATTTGTGTATTTTCTTGCAAACTAAGATTGTGAAATATTCTTGGTTGTGGAGTCCTATACTTAAAGAAAAAAAAAAAAGTAGCATATTTTTATGGATATGCTTCATTCAGAGATGTGTGTACTTAGTAGAAATTGAGTATTTCAGGAGAACCAGATGTTGTGACAATCCCCAGCTGGGTTTTTGGCATCCAGTGGCTATAGTCACCTGGTATGAGCTAGAGCGGAAGATGCCGTGCTTGAAAGTGGGACAAGGTTTGCACAGGGGAGTTTGAGCTTTCATTGTCTTTGTATCAGTTGTACTTAAGTTGCATAAAAATGGCTTCTGACCACTCTGACAGAACCAAGCTGAAGTTAGTGGAGTTACTAAATTTTGAAGGATAGCAGATCGTAGCTGGATCCACTGTTAAAAAATGGCTAAATAGCACTGATTGTAATATACTCTGAAATATTAACACAAAATAAAAAAATGTACTTGAAAGCATGGATTAAAATAATGCTTTGGTTAATTTAAGGCTTCACAGCTCTCCCAGGAGGTCACAGAGTCAAAAATACGATCAAAAGCTGGCTTTACTATCAGTACCTCTCATGGCTTAAGAATATGTAAACAAGCTCATAAGCCCAGACAGATCCCAGCTGGCTACACATCTGAACAACTTCACATGAAAATGTTATTTCAGGTAACATCTAGGAGTTTTTAACCAGGATTTGGTATTAGTCAAACTTTAGTTTAAAGACTCTTCTGTATATTTTAAGAAAGAAAAGCAAAGGATTCAAACAAGAAAAGTTGGACTAGCCTTATATGAAAAAAGCTGTTACAACTGCAAACTGTTTCTGAATCTGAAAGGGAGAAGCAATTAATAAGTGAGTTTTGCTGCATTTGTCACAAACAACTATGAAGCAAAAGAAATGAAGTGAACAGCAGCCCTGAGGAACCTGGCAGAGATCTGCTCTAAGATCCCATTAAAATGCAATTCAGGAAGTTGGCCGATGTCGTATTTGCCGTGGTTATCACTGGCACACTGTGTATTATTTATTTCTATCAGCTATTGAATAGAGATATAAAAACATATGCTGTCAATTACATTGAAATCTATTTCCTTCTGTGTCTATGATTTCAGTACATGATTGAGTTCCAGCAAAGTCCAAAACCAAACCACTGCCCCGGTACAGCCTTAGGTTACCGATGGAGCTGAGGGAGAATTGAAGATATTGACTGAATGAGTTTATTAATGTTTAGCACTTTTCAGAATTCAAAGTAAGCATTTCTAAAGGAATGGTAATTTTGACTAGATTCCAAGTGGGCAGTTTCATTCTGGCAGCCCTTATTGTTCTGACAGCTTCAGCTGAGTATGTAGTCTTGCTTCTATCATCGCCTTTCCTTCATGAATATGTTAAGCTGGTAGTGCTTGGGGATGTGTCCTCACTCATTCTGTGCCATCCTACTTTATATGAACATTTGTACATCCATGTGGCAAACTGGATTAAGGAACCTGTAAACTAACCCAGTAAAAATCACTTGGTAGTTTTAACCTTAGCCATTCCTAAGACTGGTGATAGTATGGGGCAGGAATATGGCACCAGTATTGAGAGGAAAGTGATTTTTCAGTTGTAATGCTAGTCTCTGTCAGTTAAATGTGTTTGTGTAGCTGGGATCTTGTTATTTATTCCTGAACACAGCTCCCAAATAAAAACATGTTTTCTGTAGTAGATGAAATGATACCTGTATTCACTGGTGTCCAGCTGTTTCAAGTGAAGGGCTAAATGTATTTCAGAGAAGTCAAGGTCTGTGCTTCAGAACAGATTCCTACATCTGTTCGATTGGATATGCACAGTTCTTTTTGCTTTTGCCCCTTTTCAGGGGGGGGAGAAAAAAAACAACCACACAACCAAACAAACAAAAAACCACCTAAAGAAAAAACCCAAACCACACCAAAATCCCCTAACCAAACAAAAAAAACTCCAAACAAATAAACCCCTCTCCTAAACACATTCTCTCTTCTCCTTAAGGCTGTATGGAGAATTTACTAGGTAGAACTAGCTCCAATGCTTTGTCCCTAATTTATGTGTATGTGTCTGCCCTGGAATCCGAGACTGATGGGAGCTTACTGTGCACCAGCAATTCCTACTTTGCCTGTGGTGTTTTGGGTACCAGTGCTAACACTCCTCTGGTTTCAGTCTCGGATAGGAGAGCTGAATGCACTTTCTTTACTCAGATCTTCCTGTTTTCATTTCCCCGTTCTCTTTTCTTTGGATATTTTTTTTCAGTGTTGGGGGCAGGAGAAAGTCCTTGAGGAAATGTTCCCTAGGACCAATTTAGCTCAGACTTCTGCAGGCTTACTAGGAGACAAGATGAATGGCAAGTGTTTCCTGCATCGTGATCTGGTGTGACATGCTGTGATATGGGGCCAGTTTGAAAGCTGATAAGCAATCATAGCAAAGATAGGAAAACAGCTTTTTGGAACGTTCCCAGCTCACATGAGCACTGCTGCGGCAGCTGCGGTAAAAGGGGTGAGAGGCAGCATCTCATAGCAATGAGATTCAGGTAGGTAGGTTTTAAAAGTATGTTGTGCAGGGATTACAACTTCAGTTCAGTAGCAGAAACACACTTTCTTCATAGGGAGATTTTCAGGACTGCAGTTTAGGTACATCAGAGCTCAGTATCACCTAACTCACAGGATGGACTTGCTGGCATGGACCTGAATCATAAATTCTGGTTTGTTCAAGAGATCCCTGCATAATCCCTTTGAAATTAATGGATTACTTATATGAACAAACTTTGCAAGTTTGGGATCTGTGAGGATTCAAAAAGCTATTACATAAGCTAAATCTCAGAACACTTTTTTTTTCTATCAAGCTAATATTGTGAGTCTGTGGGTCAAGTTAGTGTTTTGCTCGTGATTTATGCTAGAATTTAGTGGTAGGATTGAATCAGAAACTCAGATCACTGACAATCAGCCTCTGATATTGGCAATTTTTGTATAGTTTAAATATATAAGCATGCTCAGTGTGCCCCAGAGCATCTGCCAAAATACGTAATACAGATTATATCATTTTTGCAGAAGAATGAAAGGATACTAGCAGCTCATGTTTTATACTCACAGGCTGATATTAGCTGCTCAAACAAGAACCATGTTCCAATATTATAAGATAGAGTGTAGATCCAAGGGCAAAATTTGGCTCTAAAGAACTGAATAGAAATTATTCTTAGAAAGGCTTCAATTATCTCCACAGTAAAACTACTAGAATCCTCATTTTCGTCACTACAGACACTTGATGAGAGTAGCAGATGGCCACACAAAGCATCCATGCTATTTTATTTGAGATTTTAATGTAAACTGAACTAAAAAAAAAAAAAAAAAATTTGAATTAAGAGTTTTTAAATTGGCACCACAATTTTTAGTTTTTGAAGGTCTCAACAAATCTGGAAGTAACCTGAAAATCAAACTTCTGTCTTGATTTAACTTATTCTGTTATGGGCTTACAGTCACTACTTTTTGCTCTCCTAATCTCCTCTTAGTGTTTATTTCTTGTTCAGGCTAGTATCACTGAATCACAGACTGTTAGGGGTTGAAAGGGACCTCCAGAGATCATTGAATCCAACCACCCTGTCAAAGAATCATAGAATCATAGAATGGTATGGTTGGAATGAACCTCAAAGGTTCTCAAAGGGAAGGGACCTCAAAGATCATCTAGTTCCAACCCCCTGCCATATGCAGGGACACCTCCCACTAGTACAGGTCACTCAGGGCCTCCAAGTGACCAAGAAGGATCACTTGGGGCAGGCCACACAGGAATGTATCCAGATGGGTTTTGAAAGTCTCCAGAGGACTCCTCAACTTCTCTGGGCATCTCTTCTTTTCTACCAGCCATTAATAGAAGACTCTAAAGCTGTTCAGTGTTTTTTGGCATTTTGTTTAAAAACTGCTTGGGAGAAAAAGTTTCTTCTCCTTAGCTAGAATTCTAGGCCTGGGTTTGGTCTGTTTGTGGCTGTCACTCTTCAGGGAAGCTGGAGGCAGTTGTGAGACTCCTGTTCTCTGATTTCTTTACAGGAGATAGTCACAGACTGGCGGGTGGTTACACGTGGGCAGATCTTCAGTAGCCCCTGCCAGAGGTCATATGAGCACAATAGTCAAGATCCCATTTTGTCATGTCAGTAGTATCTGTCAGTGTGGGAATTAGCATTTGCACCTTAATAAAGCTACAGTAAATCCTTTTTGCTTAGTGAACTCCTCAAGCGCCTGGAAGGCATTAAGCATCACACAGATACATTGACTCCTACATTATAGGAAACGCTTCAGCTGCTTTTTCTCCCTTGCTCTTAAGAGCACAATTTTTCCCATCACATGTTTTTGAAGTAGGCATTCCTAGGAATGTAAATAATAGCTGTGTAAGCTGAAATCACAGCAACTGCTGTTGTCAACAGTCGTGATTTAATTATAAAGATTGACTCTGTGTTATCTCTTCATCCCAAAGCAGAGATTGAAAGAGATGTGAGGTGTGCTGTGCTTGGTATCCAAAGGTGTTTAGAAAAGGCAGCAAACCTGAAAACTTTGGCCTAAAAAGAGTACTAAATAGGCAAATTCTCAGTGTCTCATAAAGGTTAATTCAACATTCATTTTTTTAAAGTCTATTTTAATGTGTTTTATTTTTCACATTGTTGAGATGAACACATGTGCCAATCAAACAGTTACAGGACTATTAGCACATGATTCCCACTTTTACAGCAAAAGCTTGGCAGTTTAATTTATTCAGCTGCTGTGTGCTTTCTGAAACAACTGTACCAAAAGAAGGATTCCACATTTTTTTTTCTTGTTCTGATTTTCAAATATTTCCTCTTACGAAATGACTTAGCACTAAGGGTCGGTGTTGTCCTTGGAAATCAATGGATTTGGGCCAGGCACTTCTGGTAACAGAATTAGACTCTGCTTATTTGTTTGTTTTCTGCTCCTAATTCTGCAATGGCAGGAGTTGGCAGGACTGGCATTTAAGTAAAATTAAAAGCCTATCATATTTGAACTTAAAACACGTAATTTTGGCTTATATTTTTAACATTTTTTTCATATTACAATATTACAGTTGCTTACCTGTCTTTTTTTTTTTTCTTTTTGATAGTAATAGCAACAAATTTGAATGATGCCAGGTTATGTATTTGTATCGAGGATCAGGTTGCAAATTCTTCCTTTTCCAAAGAGGCAGAAAGATCATATAAAACTGGTGACCACATGTTGACAGGCTGCATCATTTAACAAAACCAGAGGCAATCATTTCAAAGAAAAATGTTTTATTTTCTGCCAGCAGAGTATAATGGAGAGAAATTGGCTGGTATTATTTTAAAAAATTGCTGAAATCACTGTAGTTAATATAAAATTGTCTCTGGAACTATTTCCTGTAACTTAACCAGACATATGATTGTATCCTTTCTGTTTTGAATACCAAAGCTCACATTTCATCTGTCTTGTGTAGAGCTAGTCAGGTATAATAGCTCTTTGTGATGGTTCCTTCTTTCCATCTTTCTTTTCTGTAGCTAAACTCCCACCTACAAACCTAATACAACTGCTGGTTTAAAGCATCACTCAGTAGCTATTACTAACAGTCTAGCAGTCGTTTGCACCTCTTTCCCCTTTGGATGAACTTGTAGATCTGTCAACAGGTAAGTTCTGAGATTAAAATACAGTGTTTGTGGGTGAACCTTGATTTTTCTTTCCTCTTGACACTCAAGTATTTCTGATTTCCTTGACTGAGGATATCCCAGTGATGACATCCCAGTGATGACAGATTTTAAATAGAGTAAGGTGGCATTTTCAAACCCAGCTTCCAGGGCATCTTTTCACTGGGAGCAGGATTATACCAACACTGTGGTCTCGAAAATCCCTCCTTAATTGTTCTATACGTTTTGAACATCTGTGTGAATAATGGCTTTTGGAAATTATCTCAACAATTCATTATCAAAACTATGACCATATGAATATTTTATGACCGAGGCTTACTTAGTGTATGTGTCTGGGTATACTAAAAATCCAGTACTTGGGCAGTGACTTGAAATGGAGAACATGAACAATGCCACTACTGATGCTTTTGAGGCCTGGATTTACTGTTGATGTTGAGTAACAGTGCCAGTTTGATGGCTAATGGCAATCTGAAAGGTTTTCAGCAGCCTTTGAGGAATAATAATATTCTGCCACCAGCCCATCTGTGACAAATTTGCTGTTTGCCCTCAGTGATTCACACTGGTGCTCTTAAATACTCTCCATCCCTGTTCACCTTCACAGGTCAGCCTCACAGTGCTGTAGCAGTCAGAGCACCAGGGAAGGTGGCCAAAAGGTTAGGAGGAGAAATGTTGGTCCAAGTCAAATGATTTTAAAAACTGAATTATTTTAAAGCCTTGTACTGTAGCTAAATAGGGAGGAAATAAAAGTGTCTCGATTTTTAAGTCTTTATTTCTTATTATTTATTTATCATGATGATGATTGATGGAACCTGATTCTGAACAGATGACAGTCTGGTCCATCCAAGCAGTCTGTGCTGGGAAACATGGGATCCTTTCTCTCAGAGGAATTTCAGTGCGTTTGGAAAACAGAAAATAAATAAATCTGGATACGTGAAAAATGCACATCTTGTGCTGAGGGAAATTAAGAAACTTTCACAGAATGTCTCTGTTTCTTTCCGAGTTCTGCCATTTTTAAACCTCATTCTATCATTTTTTCACTAAAAAATCTGTAGTGGCATAAAAGAAACTCCTGCCTGCTTTTCTTCAGAGCCAGCAATTGCTTTGCCCCTCAGAAAGAAAACGAAGAAATGATTGGAGAGAATCAGTCCAGATTAGACTGAGATAATTCTACATGCCTGGGAGAAAATATTTTGCTTTCTGGCATTAAGGATGTAATGTTGTTCTTTCATTTTCACATGCTCTATAGCCTATGGAACTTATCTGTTTCCATTTCTGAAACACAAATACCATCACTGTCTAGGAATAATACACGGGCAAAAACATGTAACTGATGTTGTAGTTCATAGTTACAGCTCCCTATCTGCTTCTTCTGTGAACCCCAAATTGAAAGACTTAAGTTTTCTTAAGAGTAGCAGAGCACTGTAGTCCAACATGATGCTGTTTCACATATAGCCTAAAATAATCTTTAAATATATCCATTGACATATTAAAAGTGGAAAATTGTATTGCTTAAGAATGGTCGTTACTGACTTCAGCGCTGAAATTTAGTTGGTTTTTATGTTGGGGGAAGAGGGGAGGAAAAAAAAAAGAGTGAGAGACTGCTAAATGAAGACTCAAAAACACATAATGACTGAGTTTACTTAGTCAATCGAGTATCTTTTCAAAAGGAAGGTTAAAAGGGCGACTTGATCGTGGCCTGTAATTACCCAGCCGGGAAGAAGATAGCAGATATTTGGAGTTTCTTTTGTTTAGTGGACAAAGGAATAGCAAGATACGGTGAATGAAAGCTGAATTCAGCAAAGTTGAAACTGAAAATGAAACACAAAATGTTAATGGGAAGGCTAATTTAAACATTGCAGCTGCTTAGCAATAGAAATTCTTTGCTTCTTGGAGTTTCCAGACTAGGATTGATACTTTTGCAGAAGGAATCAGAATTACTGGGTACTGTTGTATGATATGCCTCATGAGGGAGGTAGTTCCTAGATAACCATAATATTCCCTCTGATCTGGACCTGTGTTGTCTTTGTAGGGAAGTGCTTTACCTGCTGAGTAATTAAGAAGCCACTTGAGGCACTTCTGCATTCAGTGTGGGTTTGATTTTATATTCCACTGTATCAAAACTACTGAAAATATAACAATATCATATATATTTTTTCATATGACCTGTAAGTCTTTGTGTTATCCACCTAAAATATGATCAATCTTACAGCTAAAAATTGGTTCAATTAATTTTTATCGGTCTGCGTATAAAATTTCATTTTGGGGGACTAGCTGAGAACTGCCCTCAAGAGTTTCAACTGAAAGGTTATTTCTTTAAAAAGATTGTTACAAACTGAAAGAAGGGGAAAAAAATTGCATCAACCTGTTACACTTATGCTGTGCTACTGTAATGTACTGGAACATGAACAGGTTGCCTAGGGAGGTTGTGACTACTCCCTCCCTGAAGGTATTCAAGACCAGGTTGGAGGAGGCCTTGAGTGAGCTGTCCTAGTGGGAGGTGTCCCTGCCTATGGCAGGGGGGTGGAACTAGATGATCCTTGAGGTCCCTTCCAAACTTAGCATTCTATGATTCTGTGATGACACAGACAGTGAGGGTTTTCTCTAATAAAATGTTAAATACAAAAATTGATTGCTTAGGGTACTAAGCGCTTTAACCCCTATGTTATTCATTTACTTATTCATTTATTATGAATGGAATGGAAGAAAGAGGGCAGTGTGCTTTTGTGTGTGTGTGTTTCTTAGCTTTCTGGGGTTCATTTAATGTATTTCATACCATCTGAGTAGGTTACTTTAAGGTCATGGACTTTACTGAATTTGAATTTGTGAGACACACATTATTTTTTACATGTAATAAAACCTGTAATTAGGGCTGAGGAGAGACTTGTGGAACACTGTATGATGACATGTTGCTTCATAAGGCTTTTTTTGCTCACTTGTAAACTATAATGGTAATTGTGTACCAGTGAAAACACATATTTATATACCTTGAAAAACATCCTTATGTATCTTGACATTCCACTTAAAGTTTAGGGAATGACTCTTGATAAACTACTTGTAAGATTCTCCAGTATTTAGCAAGTTTTTCATGTACTGTAGGAATTAAGAACATTTAAACATAGCCTATTTTCCCCAAGAAACAGGTAGGAGGTGGAAAACCAGCCTTTGAAAATGTATTTTAATGTTGATTTATAAAAGAGTGATGGAGTTTTGTGTCTTGGGTTTGAGTTTAAGTCGTGTTGTTTCCAAACCTATGTTCTTGTCTGGGTTTGCCTCAGAAACTTTATACCCCCACTCTAACACTACTGATGGTATCAAAGCCATTACTTTAGACTTGAAAAAAAGAAGTATCCTAAAAATTGCACTTGTTTGTTTGTTTGCATTACTGCTTTCTGGCCAGACCTTCCCTTTCTCCCTCCCCAACAACTTCTGCCTTTCTGCAGTATTTGTGTGACAGTTGCAAACTTACCACTTGTCCCAGAGGGTTAGCTAGAAAGGAAATGCTGTCTCTCTGCAAGGGGCTTGTAGCTTGTCCTGGATTTTGTTAGCAGTAATAAAGGCTACTTCTCTGGTGGTATGTGTGAACAACACAACTGCTCGTGTGCTGTTGAATTTAATTTACACTGAACTGCTCAAGGTTCAAGGTGGGGGGCTAAAATTTAAAGGCCTTGCAGATCATTCATAGCCTGCTGTTTACAAAGGGCTATAGAGGTAGGACAAGGGGCAGTGGTTTCAAACTAGAAACGAATGGATTTAGGTTGGATGTCAGGAACAAGTTCTTTACCATGATGGTGGTAGAACACTGGAACTGGTTGCCCAGAGAGGTAGTTGAGGCCCCATCCGTAGAGATATTCAAGGGAAGGCTCTACAGGGCTCTGGGCAACCTGATCCAGCTGAGGATGCCCTTGCTGACTGCAGCAGGGGCTTAGGCTAGATGACTTTTGGAGGTCCCCTCCAAACCAGACCATTGTATGATTCTGTGATACTGAGGCAATAGTTTGACAACTAATGATGTACTATGGGAAGTGAAGCTTCTGCTTCTGGAAAAATAAGCATCAATAAATTGCATAGTGAGCTTCTGGAGACTTGCAGGGGCAGCAGGGTCTTACTAGGACTGAAAAAAAAAAAGGCAGTCCATGCACTGCCTGGTTTTGAGCATCCAATGGACATGTCCATGCCACCACACAGACTGCATGTTGCATATATTTTTTTATATATATATATATATATGCACGCACAGATATATCTATTTTTTTTCAGCTGTGCTCAAGGCATTTTAAAATTAGGTAGCTGAATGGCAGTAACAGTGACCTCTATCAGTACAGATTTTATCACAGGAAGCCCTGCAAGGCTGAGGGCTGACATTGGTCTTGTACCTCATTGTCTGTCCTGTTGCAGTTGTATTGTCAGTTTTAAGATAGTTCAGTTGTGTCACTGTAGGCTGGAGTAGCTCCTTTGAATTGTAGTGCTGGCATATCCTATAGCACTTCAATGCCCCTTCATGAAAGGACTTCAACTTTAAGTTTGAAACTTCAACTTGCATATGTTCAGCATAGACCTATCAGCGTAAGCGTGAGTTTTAGATGGGGAGGAGAGAATTGTGGAGTGACGAGGATGATAATTGTGAGTAGGGAGATGTAAAGCATGTTATCTTCCTGAGAATGGGACTTGGTATTATAGTAATTGAGATCTTACCACCAAGAGATTATTTATGTGGCAACACTGAAATAGAGAGGTTGGAATTCTTGCCCTATTTTTTTTTCCCCTCACGCTCAGGGAACTAAATTGAAGTGGATGGTTAGAGAGAGCACAGCAAACTCTAGCAAAATCCTTGTTTAGATCATTTGTACACAGCAAACAGGGGGTGTCTGAATGCAACATTGTGCTCCTCGGCCTTTTGGCAGTAGTAAAACTTCATAGTATAGATAAACTGCATCACACAGCTTTTATTAAAACAAAAATTGGGTTTTCTTTAACCTATGCTGCTGTTTATGCCAGACCTATCTCCAGTAAAATAATGCTGTGGGAAATAAAGGCCATAGTTGATATAAACATTCTAGCAAAAAAAAACCCCAACTATGTTAGCTCTGACAAAGATGAGGAAAATAGCAGCTGCTTGCTTATTCTTTAAAAATATTAATTCAGGACCAGATCAAACCCCACTAATCTGAAGCATTCCTTCTTATAGACAGTAATTTCAAAGGCAGTTGTGCTAGTTTAAGGCTAATTGGAATATTTTAATAGAGAAAATTATATTATAGGNATAACCATAAGTCTGGATTCTGTTCATTTCAGAGTGATTCATTTATGTAGTAACTGCTGCTTAGCCCCAAGTGTAAAGCTTGTATTTATACTGTGGTATGCTACACAGACTATTGAATATGGTATACAAGATGGAGATATTTGGGGAATCTGGACTAAAAAGCTGTCTGACTTTGTAGTTGAGGTTTACTTCAGGCAGGTAGATGTGATATGCAGTGACTTGATGTCTCTCTTATCCTCTTGTTTTCCTCACATCATGTAGTAAGTGCAGTTCTTTCTTACATTTGTGAGGTTGCCAGCATTCAGGTCTGTAGTCCCAATTGTGGCAACAGCGTACCTGCGATATTTCTTTGGTTACCCACTGAAATACCGTAGTAAAATTGCACTTTTCATCTTAATGCTGAATAAATTACTTCTGTACGTATTTGGTAATATATTCTCCTGTCACATAACTCTTGTTATTGTTAATTGGAATTGCTTATGCTCATTGAGGGAGGAATACTTTTCATCCTGTTTTGAATGGAAATCTGTAATCTCGAATTTGTTTCTAAACTTCAGTTGTGAGGAGAGCGGTGCAGGAAATTGCTGCTGTTCCACCAAATTAGCTTCTCAGATATCCTTTTAATTGGAGACCATAACTCAGATTCTTAGTATTTTAGGAAGCTGAACAATACAAATTGAAATACAGATATTTCCAGTGAGGCCTCAGTTCAAAGAAGGCTTTTATACACAGATGAGCCTGCTAACAAATAGCATGTCATATGATAATGAGACCATGTTTTCTTCTGCAGTTTCACATTTCCTAACTGCACTGCTGTGAAATAAGTGGAGTGTTTATCTCCTCTCCCTTTAACTGACAAATCTCTGCTAGGGACAAGTGTGCCCACTATAGACAGAACATAGGTATACAGAAGAAATAAAATCAATCTAAACTCTCAATCAGAAGCACACTACTTCCAAATGCAATATATTACACTTGTTCAGAGCGTTCACTTCCGCCCAAGTATTCTGTTTTTAATGTAAAGACCTCAATTTATGTTTAAGAACAAGCAAACTGTAGTACTTTGACAGGCGTTCACACTTAATTTCTTTGCATTAAACCAACAGCATTCTTTTCCACAAACATCCATTGTTAGGACAATGCTCTCAGATGGAATTTATGAGAAATGGAATTATGTTACCAAGGAGATAGCATTTACTATAATGAAGAGTAGATCCTAGAAAATGGCCCCTTTTACAGCAGCTCAGAACAGAGCCACAAAAGCAATTGATTGGTCTTGGCATTTAGTCTTATATCAGCTGTGTCATCCATAGCTTCAGGAGTGAGAACACTAATCTGAAGTGACATTTCTGTTCTGGCGGGCTTTTCTGCCCTGATGAAAGCAATTACTTCATTCCTAAATGATAATTTGCAGGAGTTTCAACCACTTTAATTGATAATTTTTTGTTCTGAGAAGTTCAATTGTGAAGTGATTAGCTGATTTGGTAAATAGAAATTTAAGGTGTGAAATGTACAAGTTGCTCCAAGGTAAAGTGCCTTTTATTGGGTGCTGCAAAATTGCTTGATAAAACTGCAGTTTCTCTATTATCATGAGGCTGGCAACTGCTTAGTTCAACACAGGAAGGAAAAAAAAAATCAAAACACTGGTGTTCTGGTTGTAGAGTTTGAGTTTGAACTGGTTTATCACAGCTCAGTTAATTGCTGCTGTATCAAAGTGTGCATTACTTTTAAAAGATTATGTAGGATGGTGACTTTGTAATCCCTAAAACCTGTCTGTTCCTATTATTACTTTATAGTGACTCACTTTGGGGCATAAATCCTGCTATTTAAATGTTGAAACAAATGTGCTTGTTAGTGATTAAGCATATATTTTAATGGTTAGTTCAAGCACACAAATGTTTTCCTTGAACCACGCTTACCTATTAAAAACACTATAAAAGAAATCTCTTCTGTCAACCACCCACCCCTGAAAAGCAGCCTCAGGTCTCATTCTTATAATAAAAAGCTCAGGTTAATACAGATACTACTTTTTTTTTTTTTTTCCATGAGTTGCACATTATTTTTATAGTAATTGTTAAAGCACACTTGGCAAAAAAAAAAAAAAAAAAGTGTTTTTTCTATCTACAAGGAAAAGAGACTTTTTTAATAGAAACCAATTCTGTGATATTTTCCTATCTAGTGAAAAAATAATGGTCATTTCATGTGTTAAATGAGAAATATAAAGCAAAAATGAAGGTCAGACTGATTTAGCACATCAAACAGTCTTTGTCAGCCAAGCTTAATATATCCTGAGTTTGTGGAACAAATGAAATTTTGCTGCTATGTTACACTTTGCTTCCAAACAACCATTACAACTGGTTTTATATATTGTGTGAGCATCAGACCATCAAACAGTGCATCTTTACTGACGTGTTGCTGCAGTGATGATCTACAGCAGCAATCTGCCATTTATATAAGGGCAAAATGTGCATCTATATTTAGTTGTGAAATTGGCCTATTATACTCTTGATGTTTACAGAGGCTAACATAAATTAATGATGACAGCTATGAGCAGTGCATTAGTTAAGCGGCAGAGTTTTTACCTTGAACTTGAAGGTTCCAGCTTTAACTTCCAGCTTATGCTATACAGTTTTCTTCACACGTTAAAGAAAGCCTGAAAACATTATTTATTTTTGTTTGTTTGTTTTGGGGGGGGACAGTATTAAATGGCTTAAATGAGTGAACTGTGCTGTTCATGGTAATGTCACATAATGGTTTTGTTGATATTTTTTTGGACAAACCCTGTAAGAATGATGATATTTATGGCACGGCAAAAATATAAACGCCCCTGAAAAGCGTTTGCTCATCGGAAGGGTCTGGTTTGACTGACTTTGAACTTTGTTAGGTGTCAGATATCCCTTGTCTGATGAAAAGAACAGTTTGAGGAAGCAGTGTCACTCTCTGGTTTATCTGCTACGCTTTCACCTGGAAGTCTCCTCCTCATGCAGCTCATGTCAGAGCAAGTATAGACGCTAGCAACTATAGATCCCAGTTAGCTATGACCGCAGATCTGACAAGTATGCAGGTGTTCAAAGGTTCACGAGTTAAAATGCTGAAGTCTTTGATGAATTTTTGATGGATGAATTTTTAATACAGGTCGACCTTTTTCCTTTGAGGCTGCATGCTAGATTAATTGATAAATAGTGAGACTGAGCAATGTTCGCATCTCCTAAGCAAACAAGTAGAAAAATCCATAAAAATCTACCATCTGACTTCTCAGATGTACTTAAAAAAGAAAGAAGGTAAAATTTAATATGGCTTTTGATTCTGCTCCTTTCCTTTTTTTTTGTTTTGTTTTGAGAGATTTTACCCTCACAGAGGTACTCCTCCTTTAAACAGAGTAACTGTTTTTTTATTAGTCTTGAAGTTCTTACACTCTCAGTTCAGAAACAATCTGTGTGAAAAGGAAGTCTATGAATAGGACAGCAGAAAAAAAAAAGAAGCAAAAAAAGGGAGGAAAACTCAAGGCAAAAAGTTGCCTCAAAAAAAAAAAACAAAACCCCAAAACATCCTCAGAGATAATAAAATAATTTGTAGGAATTAGAGGTAAAGATACTTTTAGTATCATTTTTGGAGAGCTAATTGAGTTAATCTTAGGAAGTTGGAGAGGATTTTTTTTTCTTCTTTGAATTCACATCTAAGGAACATTAGCTCTCTTGCTTTATTCTTGTCACTTGTGTGGACTGCACTGAAAAAATATCCAGTTTCATGGATACTTGTGAAAAAAACAGCATTTAGAGCATAGCATTTAGAAAAAACAGAACAATAACAAAAAACCTTGACAATAGGAGGCTTTAATCTCCTGCTGCCACCAGTGGTGATGCTTGACTTGCTAGAGTGGACTTTTCAACTGCAATGTGTTCAGTCTAAATCAATTTTGGAGTCTGGAAGCATGTACTGCTGTTCAAATGAATCTCCACTTAGGTTGAACACTGATTTTGTGATGTCAGTATTACAGAAACACAGACAGGTAAGGGTTGGAAGGGACCTCTGCAGATTATTTAGTCCAATCTCCTGCTAAAGCAGGTTTGACTGAATAGTGTGTACAGGACTGCATCCAGATGGGTTTTGAATATCTGCAGAGGAGATGCTGCAAGCTCTGGGCAGTCTGTTTCAGTGCTCCATCACCCTCTAAGTAAAGATCTTTCTTATATTCAGCTGGACCTTCCTGTGTTCCAGTTTGTGCCTTTTGTCCCTTGTGTTGCTGAGCAAAAAGTTCCAGTGAAAAGGCTCTGGCCCTATCCTCTTGGCACTCACCCTTTAGATGTTTATAAGTGTTAAGATCCCCTCTCCAACGTCTCTAGGCCAAGCAGCCCCAGCTCTCTCTGCCTTTCCTCCTGAGAGAGATGCTGCAGTCCACTCATCATCTTTGCTGAACCATCTCCAGCAGTTTCTTGTCTGTCTTGAACAGAGAATAGCAGAACTGGACACAATACTCCAGATATGGCCTCACTGGGGCGAAATAAAGGAGATGGAGAACCTCTTTCAATCTGATGACAGTACTTTTCTTAATACACCCCAGGATACCACTGGCTTTCTTGGCCACAAGAGTACACTGCTGGCTCATGGTTTGCTTGTCCTGGTCCTTCTCCATAGAGCTGCTTTCTAGTAGGTCAACCCCTAACCTGTACTGGTTCATGGGATTATTCCTCCTTAGGTGCAGGACCCTACACTTGTCCTTTCTGAACTTCATTAGGTTGCTCTCCAACCAGCCCTTTAGCCTGCCATGGTCTTACTGAATGGCAGCACAGCCTTCCAGTGTCTCAACTACTCTTCCCAGTTTTGTATCCCTTCTTCCATGGAAACCTTGGGCATAAGAAGGTTCACAGAGAAGCAAAATAAATATTCCAAATAATCAGGTCATTTCAATATTTATGCTATTCCACTCTTTCAATTTCTAGTCAAGTGTAATTGTCTTATAAGATTAATGACATGACAACAGATCTTTATAGACCAGAATTTGGCTTGTAGGTGGACTTGGACATTGTCTCAATGAATTGTCCAGGCATTGGGATTCAGCTTTTCTATGTATCCATTTTTATAAATAGGCTTAACTGCCCTCATTGTTTGCATTGGCTATCTTGAAAGCCCAGAAAAGATTGTTTTTGAGGATGTGACCAAGTGAGACACCAGCTAATAGATTATTCCTGTAACAGAGCAGTGTGTATAAACATTCCCATTAGTTAAATTGTCATATTCATACACTACCTTGCATTGCATTGATAGAAATACAGCAAGTATGCAAATAGATTATTAGAAAGGGGGAAGGGATCTAAAGTTCATCTAGATACTAAAATGCCTGAAGTATGACAATGCTGTGCCATGTAATACTAAGACAGAAGGTAAGAACAAGAAAAGAGGGTCTTCTAGTATATCTCATATAGGATTGTACTAATGCACATATGTGAACTCCAGAGCATCAGAAGTTTACTTCCTTATGTACCACTACAACCTAAGCTCAATAGCAAGTAACTATTCTACTTTTTTTTTTTTTTAATATATATATTGGAAAAGACTGTGTACAGAAGGACATAAGTAATTGGAATTCCCCTTCAGAGGACTGATGAGGTTGGAGATCTATTAGCTTGAGTCCATTTTGTCACTCCTAGTTTTATTATGGGCTTTAATGTTTGCCAATACTTTCCATATATCTGATACACTGTGTGCAGTTCTGGAGCCCCCAGCACAGGAAGGACATGGAACTGTTGGAGTGGGTCCAGAGGAGGCCATGAAGATGCTCAGAGGGCTGGAGCAGCTCTGCTATGAGGACAGACTGTGAGAGTTGGGGCTTTTCAGCATGGAGAAGGGAAGGCTTCAAGGAGACCTTAGAGTAACCTTCCACTATCTGAAGAGGGCTTACAGGAAGGCTGGGGAGGGACTATTGACAAGGTCTTGCAATGACAGGACAAGGGGCAATGGGTTCAAACTGGCAGAGGGGAGATTTAGACTGGATGTTAGGAGGAAGTTCTTTCCAGTGAAGATGGTGAGACACTGGCACAGGTTGCCCAGGGAGGTTGTGGCTGCTCCCTCCCTGGAGGTGTTCAAGGCCAGGCTGGACGAGGCCTTGAGTGACCTGTCCTAGTGAGAGGTGTCCCTGCTTATGGCAGGGAGTTGGAACTAGATGATCCTTGAGGTCCCTTCCAACCTTACCATTCTATGATTTTATGATGTATTTTTCCATATATAAATCCTATATATTCCATATGTCTGATGTATTTTCTGTAAAATGGATACAACATCCATCTGACTACAGCCTTTGAAGAGTGGGCATATGCTTGTAGTGGATCTTCTGATCCTTGAATTTGAAGGACTATGCTAATATATATACATACTTGCACGCACATCCATATCACTTCATTCTCTATAAAGCTTGTTGTAAACATTATTAGATGTTGTTAAGTGTTATTGTTATACTGTATCTGGGTTTGCTGCTGCTAATCCATATTGTTGTTAGAGGCTTAAAAAATTCGCTAGTGGTCGATAACAGCTGAATTAACAAGTGTGATATTGTTTAATATTGTGAGGAAAAAGTGCTCTGCTCTGCTGTATCACAGAACTTTGGAGGTTGGAAGGGACCTCCAGAGATTATCAAGTCCAACTCCCCAGCCAAATCAGGATCACTTAGGGTAGTTCACACAGGAATGCATCTGGGTGGGTTTTGAAAGTCTCCAGAGAAGGAAATTCCACAACTTCTCTGTGCAACCTGTTCCAGTGCTCTGTCACCCTGATTGTAAAGAAGTTTCTTCTCATGTTGAGGTGAAACCTTCTGTGTTCCAGTTTGTAGCCATTGCTCCTTATCTTATTGCTGCTGACCAGTGAAAAGAGCTTGTCCCCATCTACTTGACACCCATCCTTCAGATATTTGTACACATAGATAAGATCTCTCAGCCTTCTCTTCTCAACACTGAACAGCCCCAGGGCTCTCAGTCTCTCTTCATAGGGGAGATGCTCAATTCCCCAGTCATCCTCCTGGCTCTCTGCTGGACTCTTTCCAGAAGGTCCCCATCTCTCTTGAACTGGGTAGCCCAAAATTGGACACAGTATTCTGCAAGTGCAACTATACTGTTGCACTTGTAAAGGATTTCAATATACTTGTAGAAAATACTGTCTTTCGTGAGTCTGCCACACTTCTCTGCTGGTAGTTAATGAAAATGAGCAGACTACAAGGGCAAACCATAGACAAATGTTGTGTTGGCTGGATTATATCTGAAGCTCAGCAACCCACCTGGCTCTCAAACCTTGTTTGATGGTTCTCACCCCTGTCTAATCTCTATTTATGACAAGTGCAGTGAGGGTACCATAAAACCCCACTGGTGCTGGTGTGTGGGGCTGAGCAGGGGGAGACAGACATCTGAAGTCCTGCTTGGGAGCAGGGGGTCTTGCCTGTGTCGGGCTTAGGGGAACAGCACAGGTGACATGTAAGTGCAAGCTGCTTTTGTAAAACTGGACAAGTCTGTGATATATCTGCTTCTGAGTTTCATTTGGATATTTCAGACAGAAATATTTATTTGTAACCGCAACCATTACCCTGTTTTCATTCAAAATGCAAACTCACAGAATTATTTGGCTGATTTTTTTTTTTTTTTAAATTTTTTACTACCCAAACTGAGACACAGAAGCAAGGTATTGATATGCTAAAAAGTCCTTGCTAATGCAGGTCAGTGCATCTGTTGATATGCTGTAACATGTCTGATTGCCATTTATATGCTGCAAAAATTAGGAGCTGTGATGGTCCCATCTTTAAAGTGACAGATGATGGTCTGTCAGACATGTGGAGGCTGTGGATGTGCACACAGATATGGAGGCTTGTGTATGAATATAAAGTATCAAAAATGATGTGAAATAAAATATGAAGCAGGTTAAGCTTGGAATGACCACAAGCACAATGAAATCACAAGTGAGTTATGAGTACCAATAAAACTTTTATGCAATGCCATATTATCATGTCTTCGGCATCTGCTGTGACTTCAATAGAAAATCTACTTTTGAATTGTTGTGTATGCCATTTAAAAATTATATAGTAGTATTTATTGTGCCCTTCATCTTTACAAGCCAGACCCTCTTTATATCAGCCTAGGTGGAAAGACTTTAAATTGAAAAATAATATGTATTTTAGAAACCTTCTCTTTAAAATGGCATTAATTTTCTGCCCATTAAATATCCCGTATATATAGTCCTATATCTCAGAATTATCAGGATCTAGCAGCTGGAAACATCATGGTCATCTTTAGTGGACTTTCTATAAGGAAATTCTGTGAGAAGTGTGTTCTTATAACAATGCATGAACTGTCACCACTGTATGATGACAGAATCATAGAATAGTAAGGTTGGAAAGGATCTTAAGGATTATCTAGTTCCAACCCCCTGCCATAGGCAGGGACACCTCCCACTAGGACAGGTCACTCAAGGACTTCGTCCAACCTGGCCTTGAACACCTCCAGGTGTTCAAGCAGCCACAGCCTCCCTGGGCAACCTGTTCCTGTGCCTCACCACCCTCACTGTAAAGAACTTCCTCCTAACATCCAATTTAAATCTTCCCTCTGCCAGTTTTAACTCGTTGCCCCACATCCTGTCATTACAAGACCTTGTAAATGGTCCTTCCCCAGCCTTTCTGTAGGTCCCCTTCAGGTGCTGGAAGGCTACTCTAAGGTCTCCTCAAAGCCTTCTCTTCTCCAGGCTAAAGAACCCCAACTCTCTCAGCCTGTCCTCATAGGAGAGCTGCTCCAGCCCTCTGAGCACCTTCGTGGCCCTCCTCTGGACTCGCTCCAACACTTCCATGTCCTTCCTGTGCTGGGGGCTCCAGAACTGCACACAGGACTCCAGATGGGGTCTGATGAGAGCAGAGCAAAGAGGCAGAATCCCCTCCCTTGCCCTGCTGCCCACACTGCTCTTGCTGCAGCCCAGGACTCGGTTGCTGTCTGGTCTGCATGCACACACTATCAAAGGACATCCTCCTTTGATATGTGCTGTGTGGTGATGCGCTCTGATCCAGGCTTCTTCCTCTTCTCCACAGAGGGCAAAGAGGCAGCAATATTTATGTCTTTTGGGTGTATTTCACACTGTTACTTTCTTGTAGGTACTGTGGATAGGTGGTCAGTTGGGGGACCTTCTTTATCATATAAGAACTCTTGAATGCTTGCTTGTTTTCTGAATGTTTTTGAAATCCACTTAATAAACACAGGTGAGGTTTACCATACTTGCTATATTTTTATTTTACTCATTAGCAGGAGAGCCTGTGGGTATTTGTCCTTTTTTTGCAGCCTGATACACTAGCCAGATCATTTATGTTATCAAGAACCACCGCTAATCATGATGGCATATGACAGGTTCTGAGATGAGGTTTGCCTCTGTGTCAGCACCTCTGCTTTCTGTTGTGAGCTTCACACTTCTCCTTTCTGGCCTCCTCTTGGGTTTATCAGTGCCAGCACTTTGCTCTGTTAAGAGCATCTGATGATCAAGGTGATGTTGCCTATAGGAATCACAGGTGCCAGAGAGGATTAACAGTGATGTTTAGGTCATCTAATGAATTCCTGCTTCCTGCAAAGGAAATCACTGCTCCTAAATGAAGGGCCCATTGTATCAGCATAGCTGCAGCATCTGATGCTGCAAGCGTGTTTCCCTGGTGGAATTACATACAGTAGAAATTAGGACTTGCATGCATGTTTCAGCAGACACTGTTTCTAAATTTAGCTTAATGCTCTGATGCCAAGAGAAGAGTTCTACAAGTTCCAAACTCATTGACTTGAGTCACTCAGTGAAGCTTCCACAAATGACAACATGCCAAATGGCTGGGAGGGAAAATGTGTTATCGACAACACTGTTTGTTAGGAGTTTCACAGAATCACAGAATTAATCAGGTTGGAAAAGACCTTTGAGATCATCAAGTCCAGCCTTTTGTATGTCTTTTATATCAGCTCCCTATCCCTTATTCTTTGGGATTTTTTAACTATAAAAGATTGCATAGATGTAGGTGGCTTTCAGAGGATGTTTTTCACTTGGCATAAGTAGCCTTACTGTTCAGTTTAACTCCCATTGCAAACTGTTAATGTGCACTATGTTCCAGCAATCCCCTGAACCCTGTACAAGACTGTAAACTGTGGATTCAGTCTTTGGTCTTGCTGAGGAATATTCTACCACCATTCGATTTCAGAAGTGGCTGGGATCTGTAATGTTTCTGATTTTCTCTCACAGGGATCTCCAAAAGCCCCCTTCTTACGAAAGAGTGTAATTAATGGTTTGCAAAAAAGATGTGAACCTCTGTGTGCAGACTTCCAGAAGATATCTAGAATCTCAGTTCTGGGTTTCTCAAACTTGATTTAATGACTTGAGGTCCACAGGCAGTGCGCTTATGCAGCCCAGGAGGCAAATCACATTGAACAGACTGCCCAGAAAGGTTGTGAATGCCTCCTCCTTGGGGGTGTTCAAGGCCAGGTTGGATGAAGCCTTGAGCAGCCAGGTGTGGTTGAGAGGTGTCCCTGTCCATAGTGGGGAGGTTGGAGTAGCTGATCTCTAAGGCCCCTTCCAGCATATGTTATTCTGTAATGCCACGGTGCTTTTGCTTGGAAGCATTTGAGCAGAGACACTTCCATGCCTCTCCCTTTATGCTACTGTTGTAGGTGCTTAGCTTGTATAGAGGATCTTACTTCACAGAAATTATTTGGGAAGTTCACACTGCTCAGAGCTGTATCTTGCTGATATTTGCATATACACAATGTATTCCTATTGGCTATATTTAATGCAACTTTCGAGGGATTGTGCACATTTATGGTGGTAGATAATTAATTTTTAAAAAATTCTCAGAGATGCATCCACAAATAGCATTGTGAGATTTCATTTTCCAGGTACTTTGCTCCTCGATTATCAATTACAAATCTATCTACTTGTGGTCTGTATAGAATTCAGGGAGACAAGTATGTACTTCAGAGTGAGATTCAATAGAATGGTGTATCTTTACCTGTGGGAAAGGACATGCTGTTTCCTTCTGTATCTACTTCACTGATCCTGTTTCTTAGCTGTACTGTATTTTAAAATATAATTTCTATTAGTATAGACTTGTTTATTGAGCATTGTTAGGGAAATATGATGCAGGGATTTAATTTGTGTTTTAATGGCCCATTTGATCTACCCTTTCAAATTGGAGGTGGCAGAGACAGCCACAAAAATGCACATAGCTAAGATAACCTCTATAGTTTAAATTATTTTCAAATTAGAAAAATAGAATCATAGAATGGTAAGGTTGGAAGGGACCTCAAGGATCGTCTAGTTCCAACCCCCTGCCATAGGCAGGGACACCTCCCACTAGCACAGGTCACTCAAGGCCTCATCCAACCTGGCCTTGAAGACCTCCAGGGAGGGAGCAGCCACAACCTCCCTGGGCAACCTGTGCCAGTGTCTCACCACCCTCACTGGAAAGAACTTCCTCCTAACATATAGCCTGAATCTCCCCTCTGCCAGTTTAACCCCATTGCCTCTTGTCCTGTCATTACAAGACCTTGTCAATAGTCCCTCCCCAGCCTTCCTGTAGGCCCCCTTCAGATCCTGGAAGGCTGCTCTAAGGTCTCCTCAAAGCCTTCTCTTCTCCAGGCTGCAGAGCCCCAACTGTCTCAGCCTGTCCTCATAGGAGAGCTGCTCCAGCCCTCTGAGCATCTTTGTGGCCCTCCTGTGGACCCAGTCCAACAGTTCCATGTCCTTCCTGTGCTGGGGGCTCCAGAACTGCACACAGTACTTCAGATGGGGTCTAACGAGAGCAGAGTAGATGTAGATAATTGAAGGTCTCAAAATCATGGTATTAGATCTCTGTGTGCCTAAATTTTGCTGATTAACTTCATACACTGGAGTGCTTTTGTATATTTGGCCATGATGAGGTTTTTTGTTGGTAAAATTCAAGGTTTTCAGGAAGGGTTATGGAAGCTCGATAGAAGTGTTTACTGTTCCACTATATATTGGTTGAATTCTGTTGTAAACTAATGACTGCTTAATGGAATTGTGGCTGTTACTTTGTCAAATTAATAAGTAAACAAATAGAGCAAATGAAAGATAGAGACTTTGTGAGGAACAAGAACAGTTTCTATTCAGGTGATTGGTAGACAGCAACCCCAGCATCAGCACCAACCTCTATGCAGCAAGGCAGAAGTATGGTCAAGCTTATACCCTCAGTTGAACACTCTGATGTGTCTCAAAAAAAACCCCCAGCCAAACAAACAAAACCCCTCTCTCATTAAAAACATAAGAGGCCATTTTCTGTTCCTTGTACTATATACATATGGACTCCTAATCTTTTGAGAAGTGCACTGTATGTTTTTTTTATGTTTATGATTTCTGCCCCAAATCATTCAACAAAAAAAGTTAATTACTTTTTTTCCCTTGCAAAGCTGTTGAAACTACCTGAAACTTGAGTTTCCTTTGAGTTTCAAGGGAAGATCAGGAGAAGACTCCAGTGGTTACCTGCTGTCATCACAATGTGCATTCAGCAGTTTTACACCAATTAAATAAATAGCCTGAGAGTAAAATATGAGTTACCTTTAGGTGTTGCATATGGATGGTTGCAAGTGATACATTGATGCAACAGGACTAAATGAATGCTTTTGCATTTCCACCTGCTCAGGGTAAAGCAGAAGGTCCTTTCTGACCAGCAGATTGTTAACCTGACACATATACGGTAGTGAATTACAATCAGAAACGTGAAGCACAAAACTATATTAACAGCTTGCTCACCTCTTTAACAAAGATTGCTGTTGCCACAGCGGGGACAGCAGCTTCATGAGATCCAGGAAGGCTTATGTTATGCTAGATTTACACTTAGAATCATAGAATGGTAAGGATGGAAGGGACCTCAAGGATCATCTAGTTCCAACTCCCTGCTATAGGCAGGGACACCTCCCCATAGCACAGGTTACTCAAGGCCTCCTCCAGCCTGGCCTTGAACACCTCCAGGGTGGGAGCAGCCACAACCTCCTTGGGCAACCTGTGCCAGTGCCTCACTACCCTCACTGGAAAGAACTTCCTCCTGACATCTAGCCTAAATCTCCCCTTTGCCAGTTTAAACTCATTGCCCCTTGTCCTGTCATTACAAGACCTTGTAAATAATCCCTCCCCAGCCTTCCTGTAGGCTCCCTTCAGATACTGGAAGGCTACTCTAAGGTCTCCTCGAAGCCTTCTCTTCTCCATGCTGAAGAGCCCCAACTCTCTCAGTTTGTAGTCATAGCAGAGCTGCTCCAGCTCTCTGATCATCTTCGTGGCCCTCCTGTGGACCCAGTCCAACAGTTCCATGTCCTTCCTGTGACTTCTGTGGCTTAGAACCTACTGCACAACCTATTTGGTCATTCTGGCTTCAGTTACAGCCCCTGCCAGGGATGGTACATGCTTCAGTCATCTGCTTTTAGCTTCCTTTTCCCAAAAGTCAAAACTGGGCACAAGTTTAGACAAAATTAGATTACAGTGGGTCAGGAGAAGCAATGGCATCTGTGCAGGTGTGATGGTTTGGGAGTTACCTGCCCCCCACACTTTGTAAAATGACCCAGACTAGAACTCAGCCAGATGGAAGTTAAGAACTGACGTTCTATTTACAGCTCAGCACAATATACAAGCAGATCTATACACTATATACAGCAATATTTACAGAAATATACAAGTTAAAGGTAATACAGAACACAACACCCCTCCCAGAAATCAGAGACCCCAGGAGGGGCTTCCAACTACCCTTCCACCTTCTCCCCACCCCTACACCTTACCCCACAGTTTGCCTTACACGCAAGGTGAGTTTGGAGGATCATCTGGGGGGGTTTGAAGGAAAGTGGTTAGTGAGGTTACTCAGCAGAGAGGAAAAAAAGCCAAAGCTGCTAGACGGCCTGGGAGACGATTAGCCTGAGAGACTTTTCTATGTTTTGAGTACTTATTCTTATACATCTCAGCAAGCCTATGAGTGAAGTAGACATCACCATTGTTTCCTTTTCACAGCCTATAATATAATTTTCTCTATTAAAATATTCCAATTAGCCTCAAACCATCATAGCAGGTAAACCCCACGTGAGCACAGAATTCTTGGGAATCTGTTCTTGTGATTTGCAGCTGAAAAGAGAGGAGTAGGCTAGGAATGAAGTGGCTGAAATTAATTAGAGGTAATTATTTAATAATTTGGCTACCACTTATTATTATTTTTAATCATTCAGAGACTGGAGTACCATTAACTATAGCCCGAAGTCTGTCCGTGTATACACAACAGTGTTTTGAAAATGTGGTAATTTGTATAGAAGAGCAGCAGTGAAAAAAGCAAATGAGTTAAATGTGACAGAATGCTAATACTGATGAATGTCCTGCTTTGTTTATTTTCTTTCAGTTTACAAGCCTTGAGGAAGGAAAAGTCCCGAGATGCTGCTCGCTCTCGTCGGGGAAAGGAGAATTTTGAATTCTATGAGTTGGCAAAGTTGTTGCCGCTGCCTGCAGCCATTACCAGCCAGCTTGACAAGGCATCCATCATCCGACTTACAATTAGCTATCTGAAAATGAGGGACTTTGCTAATCAAGGCGATCCTCCATGGAACTTGAGAATGGAAGGACCTCCACCTAACACATCAGTAAAAGGTATGGAGTAAATGTGTTGCGTAGTATCGAATATGGCAGCCTTTAAATTGAAATTTTTACCGTCATCCTTTCTTCTTTCCCTGCATATCAAATCCTTTAAAGGGATACAAATGTGGAAATCTGAGGTCTGCATGAGAAAGACACCATGTGAAGGTGAAATAAACCTCTTCTTTTATTAATTCATTTATTTAAGAACAAACCTATTGGTATAACTATTACAGCTGTAAGTCTTGTAAGTGACATGGACTATGCTGTTTCAAGTCATTTAGCAATGATTATGCTACCTCGTTTTAGTATTTTGTGGAAGGGTGAATTTGAAAGGAGTGTGACATTATTCCTAGATTTGAGGACTCTATCTTCTAATTGTCTGACTTCAACCTTAAAGGCAGAATTGTGTATTTCTGAAGTTTGAGAGAATCACATCTGAATTTTCAGGTCTTCAGGTTAGAGGTTAGGATTTTATTTATCATCTTGTAATGCGTATAGAAGTTGTTTTCAGTTCTCCAGCGTCTGTAAACATTTCATCCAAAATAGGCTGCTTTCAATATTAAGCACCCTCTTTTCATGCTCAAACAAGCATTTGGGCAGAAAAAAATCAATGTTTTAGACATGAGTTGCCACAGGTAATAGAGGAATCAGACAGTTATTTTAGAGGCTGTGTGTGTGCTGGTCCTAAATAGTGCTTCAAATGCCTTGTATAAGCTACACATTTTTTGTAAAATATTTTTTTGACTCATGCTGCTTATGTAGTTGAACATCATCTTGCTGTCTGATAAATATTTTAAATTGGGGAATAAGTTGCATTAACAGAACTCAAACTTAGGAATTGTGGTTGTCCTGGCTTTGATATCATTACTAAAACCCTACTGATCCTCCATATTTGAAGGAAACATATTTTGGGAACAGGCATATGAGATTTGTGCATTTTGCATTTTTTTTCCATACATCATAAAATTTAAACTCTTATTTTACACAAAGCTAGATAGACTGCATGTGGCATGAGATAAAAGAAAAAACCATCTTTTAAGAGTGGAAGGAGAAGTAGGAAATAGAATCTTATGTTAAGGATCTCAAGTCCTCAGTATGGGAAGGACATGGACCTGGGAAATAGGATCTTATGTTAAGGATCTCAGGTCCTCAGTATGGGAAGGACACGGACCTGGGAAATAGGATCTTATGTTAAGGATCTCAAGTCCTCAGTATGGGAAGGACATGGACCTGGTGGAGCGGGTCCAGAGGGGGGCCACAAAAATGATCAGGAGGTTGCAGCACCTCTGCTGTGAGGACAGGCTGAAGGAGCTGGGGTTGTCCAGTCTGGAGAAACAGCTTCCCAATACCTGAAGGGGACCTACAAGAACGCTGGAGAAAGACTGTTTACGAAGTGATAGGACAACAGGCAATGGCTTCAAACTAGAGAACAGCAGATTTAGACTGGATGTTAGGAACATGTTCTTTACTGTGAGGGTGATGAAACATTGGAACGAGTTGCCCAGGGAGGCCCCATCCCTGGGGATATACAAGGTGAGGCTCAACAGGACTCTGGGCAACCTGATCTAGTTGAGGATGCCCTTGCTTACTGCAGGGTAGGGTTGGACTAGATGACCTTTGGAGGTCTCTTCCAGCTTGGACCGCTCTATGGTTCTATATTTCAGCTCACAGCTTGAAGGGTTCCTAGTATTGGTGGTGCAAAAGGCTTTTACCTGCTCTTCCAGTTAAGGGAAGTTGAAATTTCAGTGGATTTCAGAGATAGACATGTAGAGTGGGAATGAAAGAACTTGCAGGCTGCTGCTTCTGATTTAGTAGCTAGACATATTTGTGCCATTTCATATATTTAATTTGTATTATCTACCACATCATGTATCATTTTCATGGAGGGGAAAGAAAAAAAGGTAATAGTTACATCATCCAGAGCAGAAGTATAACATGGTTCATAGGGCTTCTAAGAGAATATGCAAATGTCCCCCTGGTTTTCAGATTAAAGTTTATTCTCAGGCAATTAAGCAGTATATCAAGGTGACTGTAAAGTGGACTTGGCTGTACTATCTATGATCTGTCTGTTAAAATAAATAATTCCTCCAAAAATTTCTGCAGCTAACAGACAGTGCTTCTACAAGCTGTCCTGTATTATGGAAAGTCTGATTTCTGCAGATCTCTGTGTGTGTTTTGAGGCTATCTGGGATCTGTTTTTCGTTATCCTTTTCTGCAATATATACCTGAATGCCGAAGCTTCCTTTTTTGTGCAACAATTCTAACAAAAAAAATAATAATGAGAAGAATTTCAAGGGAAAATAAAACCTTGTTCTTAGACAACAGCATAAATAGTCTGACCTAGATTAACATGTTTCTCCCCATCAAAAAAGGCAAGATAAACATTTAATGTCTTTTCACCCTATCTGATACAATAATCCTCCTCCTACACTCGTATGGTGATATGTTTCCCATTCTTTAAGGGATATAGAGGATATATAAGGGATATGAAGGGTGTGGGGGAGCTGGGAGAGAATTTATTCTTCTCCTCCCTCCAGCCCCCCATTTGAGTACTTAGCTTTATACTAACCCTGATTCTGTAATTTATATGTCAGTATATTGAAACGGTGCTTGATGAAACACTGTTTTGTTGTGTAAGAATTCCTCATAAGCAGGTTTAACTCTATAGGTATATTTTATTACTCCACCAGTTCTCCTCACATAGAAACCTGTTCACCCATTCTGATCAAACATTTATGAAATTACATCAAAAGAAATTCATTTTCATTTATTAAGGTTGCTTTTTTGCTGCCCTTGAAGAAGTTTGTATGGATAAACTAAGCCTCATATAAATAGCTCGCAGCTTCATGTGAAGTATGGTTTATAATCCTACAGTAAAGCACTAGATATTATACTTTGTGCATGCCCAAGCAATCTTCTGAATAGACTTAAAGGTATTTGGAAAATTATATGAGAGGTACTTAATGTTGCAAAGGCCTTCTGGTTTTGTTTTGGGTTTGGGTTTTGTTTTTTTTTTCCCCCTGCCTTTTTTGTTTTTCTTTCCTTCCCCCCACCTCCTCCTAAATGTGTTGGCATGCTTGTGCTCATAATTAAATTTCAAAGCTTAATTTTAAATTTGTCCCCCAGTACTGTACAGCAATTTAATAATTTTAATTTAGTATTTCAGGAAGGTCCTTTACTCTGCCCTGTATTTATCACAGCTTTTCTTAAAAGTCTATAAAGGCTGATGAGTTTGTTTTCTCATGCCTATTGTGCAGTGATCACAACAAGTTGTGCTTGCAAATGAACACTCAGGTAACTCCATCTAATATTTTCAGAGTCAATTACTTCATGGAAATATCTTGAGCAATTGGAAAGGTGACAGATAGTTTTCTCCATTATTCTAGAAATGTCTGTATTGTTATAATACAGATCAAATCTGCAATGAACCTTATGCATTATTCAAGAAATGACCAGGCGTTCTCAGCAGTGTTTCAGCTAAATAACTGATGATTGTAACCTTTAAAGAAATCACATTGTGGTGGCTATTGGTAAATCATTTCTCCATTCATAGCAATCTTTATTTAGAGGCTATCTAGAAACCATTATATCTTTTATTAATCTTAAAAGCAATACCCAATGATTTGACATTTGCTAAAAATGGATAAATGTTCCATCTTCTAATACAGCAGATTCCAGTCAATGATTTTTTTTTTTTTTTTTTTTTTTTTGGTGCATTGTTTAAGGTTTTCTGTACATAGGAAGTATTAGTCCTTGTAAACAAATACATAACTTGCAGCAGATGAGTTTTGAAGATTACAATTCTTAAAGACCAGGACATGATTCTCATTTTGAGGAAAATAATTTTGAAGTTATTTAGAGTCAATAGAAATAAAATTGCTTTTCTTCACATCCTATGTGCAATATATTACAAATAGCAGTGCTATTCTCCTCTCTCTCTGTTCCTCCATGAGTCTGTTTCACGCCCAGTATTTAAGGGTTCTGTTTTGAGGAGAACACTAAATGAGCTGCTGATCAATTTTTTTGCACTTAAAGGTGAATTTTCTGTAAGTTGTGATTTGGGAATGGATGTGTGTTTATGTCATGAACTGTGTGTTCAGCTAGTAACTGGTACTTTACATGGCACAGAGCCTGAAGTCCTCTTGTATGTTCTTGTTGTCTGACACATAACTGGTCCTGGAGTCCTTTTGCAACATGTAACTCTTGTGAGAACCTTCATATTTTGGAGTAATGTCCTTAAATGATTCCTTGCAACTTAGTTTTACATTTTGAACACAAACTGTTGTGGAAAGCATTCAAAGATCATGAGGTTTTTTATGTTCTTTTCTACTGTGTCTTCCCAAGCTGTATATTCTTCCTTTTTTTTTTTTTTTTTTTTTCCCCTCAAGTGAAGAGAAGGGAGAGGAGGAGTGCAAAGCACCATGATATTCTCCTGTCTGTTGATTGTGTACATCTGATATAAAGTCAGGGTATTTATTTTCTTCTGGGACAATCCTTGTGACACTGATTCTGACTTCTGCAATCACTATGAAACGAAGGCTCACGACTCTTTGTCTTGAACAGTTTCCAGTGCTTGCCATTTCTGTTACTTCAGAAGCTGATTTTGTAAACCCTTGTCCTGGAAGTTTGCCATGATGACATCAAAATAATTATTGTGTGTGGTGGTTTGGGAGTTCCCTGTTCCCCCACGCTTTGTAAAATGACCCAGACTAGACTCAGCCAGCTGGAAGTTAAGGACTGAAGCTCTGTTTACAGCTTAGCACAATGTACAAGCAGAGATATACACAATAGACAGGAATATTTACAGAAATATACAAGGTAAAGGTAATACAGAAACACAAAACCCCTCCCAGAAATCAGAGTCCCCAGGAGGGGCTCCCAACCACCCTTCCACCTTCTTTCCACCCCTGTACCTTACCCCAGGGTCTGGCTTATGTGCAAGGTGAGTTTTTGAGGATCAGCCAGTGGGGTTAGAAGGAAAGTGGTTAGTTAGGTTACTCAGCAGAGAGGAGAAGACCCACTGGCTTCCAGAGAGACCAAGAGACTCTGTGCTATATATGTTTGTGTTCTTGTTCTTACACATACCAGCAAGCCTATGAGTGAAGCAGACATCACCATTGTTTGCTTTTCACAGCCTGTATTTTTTTTCATTAAAATACTCCAATTAGCCTCAAACCAGCACATTGTGTCTTCTTTTTTTTTTTTTAAGACAAATGTTTACATTTTAGATTACATAAATAAAATAATCTTACTTGTGCTGTGAGAGAAGAGGTGATTGAGAGATTCTAGCTGAACAGTGAAAAGAGTTTCACTAAATAGTACTGCCTGACTGGTAGGTTAAGTATGTGACTCAGTTTAGCCATCATCTGGCATTACATGTTCTGCAGTTAGGTAGTTTTACACATCTGTGTTCTGGAATTAATATATATTAGTATGAAACTAAATCCAATGTTGTCAGAAGTGTTTGTGGTGAGCTGAAATTCTTCCTGTCCAAAGTTTTCTTGCCCAAATATGAGTCTGACATGCATGCACTAAAACATCCATTGTTACTCCTGTTCTGCATTGTGATAAAGTTCAAAAAGACATTTTGATAATCAGAAGGAGAGAAATTTTGCTTTAAACCAAAATTACACTTCTTCCTTTCAAATTGGCGTGTTTTTCAAAGGAGCTCTTGGTGTACACAAAGTATATGAGTAGAGATGGAAAATGAAGTTGGTATCTTATAATAGAAAACTTGGGGTTGAAGAAATAAGTCCAGTGCTTTGATTTCTCTGGGAAAGAAAACAAGCAATAATGATAATCGGGAAGTATGGTAATTGTTATCCCAAATGCCAAGTGGGATTACTTTCATTAATTTAAATACCTTTTTCTTATAATTTCTATGCTAGATGTGTATGGTTTTTTTCATAGAATCATAGAATGGTAAGGTTGGAAGGGACCTCAAGGATCATCTAGTTCTAAGCCCCTGCCATAGGCAGGGACACCTCCCACTAGTACAGGGCACTCAAGGCCTCCTCCAACCTGGCCTTGAACACCTCCAGGGAGNCATTGGAATGGGCTGCTCAGGGAGGTGGTGGAAAACCTTTTAAATAACCTTACCCATTGTTAGCCTTTTATATTTTAAACTGAGTGTTGTCTCCTGAGTAGGAGGTGTAAGGTAGTAGAAGTCTTTCCCTGCCAAACTACACAAGCCTTCTACAAAGAGCAGCCTTCTCTTCCAAATTACCACACATTTGTGTCTCTGGCAAACCATCTATAGGGGCAAAGGAATAAGAATTGCTTTTTTCCTCAGTGTTTGTGGCCCAAGACAGTGTTTTTTACTTAGACATGAAAAGGTCAATCAGATGAAAAGAGCAAAATGCAGATAAATTGGCGCTATTGCTTGTTGTGCAAAAGGTGTCTAAATCTGACCATCCCACTTCATGTGGCACTTCAACTCTTGGGCTGGAGAATTATTGATAGCTCTGTAGTTTATTTCTCCCTGTCTTGCAGGTGTTTTTCTTATGAGAATCTGAGTCCTTTTTATGTGTAGGGCACTATAAAGTACTCTGCCAGTGTACCAGCATCAAACGCTGATTGTTAAATGTTGACATCTATTCATTCTGAAACCTATTTATGTGGCCATAGGGGCAGTGCAGCCACAGGAATATTGACCTATTATATAGGTTAAAGAAAAAGATTGCTAGATGTTGTTTGAATGTAGGAAACAAGTGCTGAAAATCTCAGACAGTGGTGAAACATTAATGTTCTTTATGAGAATTATTGATGGTTTTCCAGTAAGAAAGATATGTAACTGAAAATGAGGCAGCTCTGTTTGAATCTCATTGTGATAGATAAGATGAATTGAATACTGGACTCTGAGTTGGTGGTTGCCTAGTGATAAGTGATCATGACCTGATTGCTTTCAAGCTCTGCAAGTGGAGGAAGGTGCCAAACAATATGCTTAGTGCTTTTGAGGGCCTAATGAGGAAACTTGTGTGTGAAATTGATGATGAGGAAAGATTTTGATGGAAAAATTCGGGGAGAAAAAGTTGACTAGAAGTCTAAAAGAAAAAAAATATGAAATAGATGCCCAGGAAAACAACTGAAAACTATAGGACAGCATCCTCTTTCAGAACCAGTCATTGGAGAAGTATGGCTGTGTGTTTATGTAAAACTTTGGGAATAAAAGGGAAGTAATAGAGCAATTAATATAAACTGCAATATCCGAGATGCAGAAAATTGACAAAGACAAGCAGAGACTTTAAGGGAAAAAAATCTAGCAAGATTAGAGAAAATAAAGAAAAACTGATCTTATTTGTATTAGAAATGGGAAGAATCCTGGCAATGGTATAGGCTCATTGTCATTATGGTATAGTAAAACTGATGCAGCAAAGGCAGGAGAGTTCGACAGGGGTTTGCTGTATGGTATCAGTGCTACACATCTTTACAGTTCAGCTTGCTGCTAATAGCATACTCAGTCGTGGTCATCAACAACACAAAAGCTTGGTGGGGACAATTCTGTTGTTGGAGTTAGTGGTTTGGTGGACTTTGCAGTGTTAGGGTTACAGTTGGACTCCATGATCCTAAAGGTCTTTTTCAACCTTAAAGGAGTCTACGATCCTGTAGCATATCTTCTTGGTCAAAGTGAGACGGTTATAGCTTGTTGTGGGTTCTGCTGTCTTGTTCATTCCTCCTTATTTCTTCCTCAAGCTCCACATGGAAAAGCATTCTGCCTCTGCAATGCCAAGCACTAGGTCCCAAGAACTGCAAGCTCTGTGTTTGAGTCATACTCTTATACATGATAAATTCATTCTCTACCTTTTCTGCTGGGAAAATGAGAAATCTTTCTGAATTAAACTTTAAAGTACTTGAAAAATATTCTTAGGTGTGCCAAAAAACCCAGATCTTCCCAACAAAGCAGGGAAACTCCTGACATCTCAGTAATATCCACTGGCATTGTCTCACTGTGGTTGCCACAGTTAAGTGGTGCTCCAGTAAGTTACCTGCCATGGTACAAGCAAGGAACTCTGAAACTCCTGGGCATCGTATTCCTGAATTCAAGCTTGCAGTGGTCCTCAGATATGCCTTTTATGTGTTCTTCAGGCAAGGATGACTACTTCTGATATCAGCCTGATATCATATTCAGCATCATCCATTCTTTAGAGTGCCGATGTTGTGACAGTTGCAGAATTGAGCTGTATTAGTCTCAAAGCAGTTATAGGGACAATAGTGGGAAAATTCCTTAAATAAAGGGACAAAAATCAGATTATATATTTTTTCAGCAAACATGGATTAAGTGGAAAGTAATCCTTATAAAACAAACCCAGATTAATTCTTTGAAACTACAAGTCCAGCTAACTAGGATATGTATTTTATATTGAAGTATTAGGCTTTTAACTTGCTAGTGCCTAAGAATTATAGAATCATAGAATGGTAAGGTTGGAAGGGACCTCGAGGATCATCTAGTTCCAACCCCCTGCCATAGGCAGGGACACCTCCCACTAGCACAGGTCACTCAAGGCCTCGTCCAACCTGGCCTTGAACACCTCCAAGGAGGGANTGGTTTAAAAATACTGGCACATTGTATTGACAGAACCAAGCTAAACATGTTAACTGTATCACTGATTGATCTTGGAAAGCAGATTGAAATGAAAGGTATTATTAAGAAAGGATTTTCTGTGGCCTTCTCCAGAAGCTGCTCTGGCCACAGTCATCAATGAGCTGGGACTAAATATAGCCTTCAGAGTGTGCTGATTCAAAGTTTGTAAATTACACTGATGTTTGGATCACAGACAATGATCTATACACCTTAGTAAACTGAAACTCCTAGGATGTATTTATTTCATAATTACAAAATGGAAACGATTGTTGCTTTTGTTGTTAATTTCTATCTTTACTGTTCTAAACTCCAGGCTACTAATTGTTGCTTTGTAGTTATTTTTTTTTTTTTTTACAAGACTTTGAAATGTTTTAGATTTCTTATGGTGCAGAACAGGAATAATAAGAGAAGCCTTTCAAGTTCATCTCTTTTTTTGTTCATGGGAAAAAAAATGCATAAAAAGAGCCTACCTGATCCTTCCAGTTCTGCTAGCAGAAATGATAAAATTATTTAGTTTCTCATTGTGCTGTATTTGTTCTATCTGTCATTTCTGTGACTACACAAAATGTTTACTGCTGGTAACAAATTAATACTCTTTTGAAACTCTTGTCAATCAGATGTCTCTCAGTCTCTGAAAGAGTTGTTTATTGGTAGAATTCCACCTTACACCTTAACTAGGAAAAGGACCAAACAGTAGCATTTTTAAGAGCCAGAAAATAGAACAGGTGACATTAATGTCTTTTCTCTTACTCCCAACCACTGCTATATTTCTCTTCTATTACACTGCAATTCATCTTCCTTTCTCTCTTCTTGTGCTGTTACATTGACTTTGTCATTAGGTTCTTTCAATGCAGTTTATTTTTCTTAATTATTATCTTTCTTCCTTTTTTTTTGAGTCCTTAATTGAAGCACCAAATATGCATAATGTCTTCCTCTTCTACTCAGTATCCAGTGTTGAGTCTCTCCATTTTTTAGCCCTGTGCTTGTGTTTGCATTCTCACTGCAGTCTTGGTAATGAAAACAACCTGATGAAGACTATTAATATTTAAAAGAAACCCAAAAAAGTTTTTAACTTTTCACTTCTTTCTTCCTCTCATATCTTTCTGTGCACAGTAATCATCTGTGCCATTCAAAATTCACTCGAGTTGAGAACATACCTTTCTCATTCCATCACTCAGAAGATGGTGGGGTGTTGTCATTATAATTCATGATCAAGAACACTGACAACATTGCTTGAGTGGGTTTTGGCAAGAGCTTGGGCTTCAGGCTTGCAGAGGTAAATATATCAGGAGGAGAATAGAATCAACAGTTTCATGGGCTCCAATCTTGGTGATGATGGTAAAATAAGTCAGGGAAAACTTTCAAATTAAACCCTAGTTATTTTCTTGTCATTATATAGTGATATGGATTTTTATCCAGTAGAAATTTGCATGTAAAAGTCAGTCCACTTTTCCAAAGCTCTTAATAAAATGTTCCTTTATGGTTTTTACATTCCTTTTTTGCATAGCATGGGCTGGCTTCAGGTGGGTTTTGTTTTTTTTTTTTTTAAGAAGCATAAATATCTTAAATAATATATTCAGTCTACATAACTTTTTCAAATAACACATATGATGGGGTTAGCTAATTACAGATGTGCAATAAATCCTGTCTGCCTGAAGCACTTGGTTTACTTTTTTTGTTTATTTTGGTTTTTTTTAGGAGTCAGAAACAGGCGAAAAGTAATCACTGCTCTAGTTTTTGATATGTAAAATGAAAAAAGGCAGTTGCTGTTTGTAGATTGCAGTATTTCATAGAACTTTTATTCTGTCTTTTTGTTTGTCCTTTTCTGAGCAGAAGGAAAGTGTCCTTGCTATCAGGAGTGTTATGGACAGAGCCTCAGTCACACTTGATATTGTAACGTTCGTTTTGCAAGTGAAAGCAGTTGAGGAATTGGATCTTGTGCTTGGATTTAACAGTTTCAAGTATAGCTAACATACCTTAGTCTCCACAGCTGAGCAGAGAATGTGAGGAGACACTAAAAAGTCCTGCAAATTCAATAAAGCTTAGCCTTTGTTTCTTCTGCTAATGTAGTTTATTGGTTTTCTGGGTCATAGGAACTTCTGCCATATATCTCCAGTTCAATGTCTGCTCCTTTTAAACCCTGATCAATGCATTGCAGAGATTTTGTAATGTTTGTTTTACCAAGAGTTACGTTACAAGTAAAGAATATTTTGACTGAAATGAAGGAAAACACACCAACTCTTTTTTTCCCTCCTAAACTGAAAGAGGACATCTGTATTTCCCATCTCATATATTTGCAGTTCTATATTTATTAGTATTTTCTAAACTGACTGTCTCAGTATTTGAAGTGAATAATAGTCAGAGCCCTGGATGTGAAATTTGGAGTATCTGGATTTAATAATAATAATAATAATTCTTATTTTCATGTAGTGGTTACTTTAGATAGCTCTGATCAACAGAGCAAAGTTTAGATCATGAGGGAAAACCCTGTAATTTTAGAAACCAAAGTGCACTGATTTTTTATGTCTATATGATATGCAAGTAGAACCACAGTTGGACCAAAGATTGACCACGGTATCAACGCAGTTTTATTTCTGCAACTGTTCTCTTTGAGGCCAGGGGAAGGAAATCCAAGTTTCCAGCAAATCCCTTTGCTCTTGTGGTCTCCCATTTCAATCAGGAATATAAAATAGAATACAATGAATCCATAGTAAAGACTTTCCCAGGACATTAGAGAGATCAGTAAAAACTGTTTTCGTTAGCTGTCTGTAATTAAAGAACACCCTTCATAGAGAGCTTACAATTTAGAGAACATGTAAGCCACTATATTTAGCCAAGATTTCAAACCAAAGCTTTGAGCCAAGGTGAATATTTTTATTTTTAATTTCCAAGGTTTTAGTCACACTATGATGTCTGTTCTGAAGGAAGGAATGAAAGGCCAGTCTCCAATAAACTGCTTACCTTCAGTTGTGTCACAGTTTTCATAAATAGACCTATTATAAAATGCTTACCTTAATTTCAGTGCTTGAGCACTTGGCTCCCTATAAGTCTTAGAGTTAAGTCAAGTACACGTGTGTGGTGTTACTTACATTCTACTTGCACCATACAAAAATGGGGTTTGCTTTGCTTTGCATGGGGTAGTACCCTATAGAAGTACAGAATTCCATGTCTTACTTCATCTGGAAAGTCATTAAATATATGTTTATAATCATAAAAGGGAGAGGGAAGAAATATTTTTGTTCACATTTATTTTATATAAATATATAGAGACAATTCCCAAACATTACTTCTAGCTGGCAGAATGATATTGTCAGCATTGCCTCACTTCAGGTTCCACACTTGTGTGAAGACCTAGGAAAAATAAGGAGCTGATTTTATGTTTGCTTTTTTTTAAAGTACATATGACATTTCTAGATCTATCAGAGCAGCTCTACGTCCCCTTTTGAGTTTGAATTGCTGTGTGTTCTTGCTGTTTCTCATCTTCTTGATGAAGCAGGACAGCGATGATAATGCTAATAGAGAAATCGAGGCATATACAGGGCTAGCTTTTCAAAAGAGCACAGCACCCCAACTGGGGCCAGATTTCAAAAGATCTCTGATCCCATTCAGCAGCAAAATAAATAGCTAGATTTTCAAAAGATTTCAGCACTTTGGTAATCTGATCATAAGAAGCAGCTGCTAAGCACATTTGCAAAGCCAGCCAAGAGTGACTTACTCAGTATCACGTAAGAAGTGTGTGGTAGAACAGGGAATAGAGCCCTTCTCCCATGTCCCTGGGTGAAGAGTCCAGTTCTTAAGCAAGAACTTCATCTTCATGTTCTTTGCCAGAATACTGTATTTAATCAGCTTTTCATTAGGAAAATGTGAGGACATAGTCTTCAGAATAACATTAAGATTTATACTTGAGGTGTATAATGAAGCAATCAAATAGGAGGAATATTACTAATCCATTTTATATTGAATCTCTGTGTTATATTGTCTTAATTAGGTATCTCTTACAAAAAGAGAAAGTCCCTTCGGTGTTTATTCTAAAGATTTTGTCATCTATTGCTGACCTTTTATGTGTCACAAGAAAAGAAATTAGAGTAACTAGGTATTAAAGAAACCCTGACAGAAATCTGTGGCAACAAGTACATTGTGTGGCAAGTCCAGTTGTAATTTACTGTGGGCTTTCACCCTCATACCACATTCTGAGGGCATAGTGGGTTTATTTACATTTTAAATGTTTCTGTGCCTTCTTGGAGGTGAAGTGGAGGATTTTATTTTATTCCCTGAAGATATTGATTATTTAATATTTTAGCACACTGTTTCTCTTTACCCTTATATAGCAGGCTGTTTCTGCTTATTTTGTGTATGAACACTGATACTTACACTTTTTGTCCTGCTTTTTATGGTTTCTATTTTGGTGGTCTTTACCTCTACTGTCCTTTTGCTCTAGCATCCTATCTTGAAGACTTAAAGGTCAAGTTTTCTTACATAAATATTACTAAGGAACTGAGAGGAAAATTAACAGCTCATAATAAATTTTGCAGCCTTGAGACTGAAAGCTCCAACATTTTACAAGGTCTACATATTGACTCACCCATCACAAGCTTGAAGTCAACCCAACAGATGTTCCTTGAGTAGAAGCATCAGACAAAGCAGTGCTCAAACAGCTTTTCACTGTGTGCTTACTGGCAGTTTTGATGTCATTCAGTCTGCAGCAGTGATGATACAGGACAGTAAATGTGGCATGGGATAATCATTGAAGATGTTCATATCTCTTCCGAGGGAGTTCTTATTTCACCTACCAAACAGGAAAGTGAGTTTTGGAGACAGTCTCCCTCGAATCCGATGTGAAATGCACACAAAGATAGATGTGATGGTCGTGAGATGGTTTGCCCTTGAAGTGCAGAGTGCTTGCAGAACAGTATTGTTGAGGTACAATGTTGTACAGCTGCAGTAAGCATCCAGTCTGACTTCTTGCAGACCCAGATAGAGAAACTCATCCAGTATTTTCTGTATCTGCAATACAGGTTTATCTCTTTTTGGAAAGTATCTAATGTTGATGTAAAGCATTTAAATGCTAAAGAATCAACTGCATCCCTGGGCAGATTGTTCCAACAGTTAATTATTGTCACTGTGGAAAAAGGTATGCCTCCTATGTGGCCTACTTTGGCTTCAGCTTCCAAGCCCTGGATCTTATTATGTCTTTTTCACTAGATTAATGAGCTGCCTACTGTCAGAAATCTCTTCCACGTGTAGGTATTGTGATCCTCTTAACCTTCTTTGCAGTAACTAAATAAATCGAGCTTTCTTAGTCTTTCACTATGGGAAATTACTTTCAGAAGTTTAATCACTCTTGTGGCTCTTATTTGAGTCATATCCAATTTTCTAACGTACTTTCAGACTGGAGGGAGCCACAGGTGAGCACAGGATTTCAGTAATGGTGTTGTAGAAGCCTGAAGTAAAAATTGCAGTGTCTATTTCAGTGTGCTATTTTTTCATTTGTCCCTTTGACATATACTTGTTATGCATTTTGGCATAATGCAAATGGTGAGTTTTTTTGGTTGTGTGGGGGTTTTTTGGTGTGTGGTTTTTGGTTTTTTTTTTTTTTTTTTTCTTTTCCCTACTTTGGGAATTAATACAAGTTTCTCATTATGGTGTTTCTGGATTCCTTTTGCTGATAAGGATCGAACAATGTTAAGAGGTAGATTCTTGGGAGTAATCATTGAATCAGAATAGTAAGGTTGGAAGGAGNTGGCAAGAGCAGAGTAAAGGGGCAGAATCCCCTCCCTTGTGCTGCTGGCCACCCTGCTCTTGATGGTAAATGCTGGAGGTTATCCTTGGTTTGCATTTTGCTAGAGTGACCTAATTATTTCAATATGATTAAGCTGTGCTCAGGGGGCTGAATTTAGAGAGCAGGCACAGTGAGGTGCTTGTGGAATTGATCCTCTGAGTAAAGTGGCTTTTGTAGTTAGTGTGTTGAATGGGATAGCAGTGTTAGCTTACCTACAGAATTTGGAATACCTCTGGAAACAAACATCTGCCCAGGTTTTCTCAAAATTGTTCCTTTTCACACCTTCTAGTCTGATAACTGCCTTATTCAGACAACTGACATTGCCATGTTGGGAAGAACAGCCTTGTGTACCAGTATAGGCTGGGGGCTGGACTATTGGAGAGCAGTGCAAAGGAAAGGGACCTGGGGACCCCGGTGAACAGAAGGATGACTGTGAGCCAGCAATGTGCCCTTGTGGCCAAGAAGGAAAATGGCATCCTGGGATGTGGTTAGTAGGTTGAGAGAGGCTGTCCTTACCCTCTACTCTGCTCTGGTGAGGCTGCATCTGGTATATTGTGTCCAATTAGTTCTGGGCCCCTCAAGAAGAACAAGGAACTGCTTGAAAGAGTTCAGCACAGAGCCACAAAGATGATAAAGGGAGTGGAACATCTCCCTTATGAGAAAAGGCTGAGGGGAGCTGGGCTTCCTTAGCTTGGAGAAGAGGAGCCTGAGGGGTGATGTCACTCATGTTAATGAAGATGTGAAGAGTTTCAGGAGGATGGAGCCAGGCTCTGCTTGGTGGTGTCCAATGATGGGACAAGGGCAATGGATGCAAACTGGAGCATAGGAGGTTCTGCATACATAAGTAAAAACCTTCTCACTCTGGGGGTGTCAGAGCATTGGAACAGGCTGCCCAGAGAGGTTGTGGAGTCTTCCCTGGAGACATTCAAAACCTGCCTGGACACGTTCCTGTGTGACCTACTCTAGACAATCTTGCTCCGGCAGGGGATTTGGACTAGATGGTCTTTCAAGGTCCCTAATGCTCTGTGATCTGGACAAGAGAAACCAGAGCATAATTAAATCAAGCGAGATCAGGAGACTCCTTGCTAAGCACAATCACAATCCTAGTACTGTGGTGCACAGAGGTTAGGGTTCTGCAAGGAAAAGGAACTCACTTTCTAAGTCAGCACATTAACTGGAGCCAAAATTTGTATGGTAATAGGAAGAAAATAACTCCTCCTGAATTCAGACTTCCCTTAGTTTAAAAATGAAGTTAAGTGGACTCAAGTTATCTTTGTAATTTGGGTTCAGCTGTCTCTACTCTTTCCAAGTAACAAAAAGACATAAGGGTTGGCTTGAAGAAAAACTGGGTTTTTCAGTCAGGTAGTTTCTTTACGAGTGTGAACGAAGCTGCAGATTTTGCTGGTGACTTCCTTCAGTTTGTATTCTCAACAGTAAATTCTGTAAGTAAGAGACAAAGCTTTCAAGCTGTCAGCCATTTACCACTGTGAATTGCTTTGGGAGAAAGATATTTTACTTTCTTTTAAGCCCATACAAAAGCTGTCTCCTCAGACTTCTGGGTCAATTCCTTTGACTTTCCAAAAATGCAGTTGCATTCAGTTAACTTTCCTTGCCCAGCCAGAAACCTTTGCTCAGCTCAGGGGAAAACTGTGTTTGTCCTCACTTCAGAGTTTTAAGCTGTCCTCAGAAATTTAGGGCAATTAGTTAATTTCTGTACTACATTAAAGGAAGTGATATCAAAACTTTGCCTTGCTGCTTTTGTTTATGAAGTGAGGAAGAAAACAAAACCCTTGGATCCCGAAAATGCTTTCACTCACCACTCCCTTGCCTGGCAGCAGGCTGCAGGGAGAGATTGGCTGTACCCTTACAGGCAAACTGAAGAGAGAATTTACTCTCTATTACTTTCTTCCCTCATCTCACATTACCCAAATGACAATTTTTTTAATGTGTCATACTCATTTTTGCCCCTTCTTTATTCCCCAAAACTATTTGTGTTACTCAAAATACCATCCAGCATTTAAGAATGCTTTGGCATCTTTGCATACACCGTTAGTGATGAGTTGTCCAAGAATAAATTGGATAACTGCATTCATTTGCACAATTTCTCTACAGAGCTTTTAAACCATTCTTTTTTTTTTTTTTT
>WBNM01041996.1:85746-138246 GCA_013399055.1 Ramphastos sulfuratus
AATGATATATAATAAAGTATATAGTACTATAATAATATATTAATATATATATATATAAACTAAATAATCCCACTATTCATTGTTGTGTTCTTATTTACTCATCTTTCTGTCAATGTACTTTCAGAAAATGGATATTGTGCATTTTAATTGTGAAAAGAGAAAGCATTTCTGGGGATCCAAGAAAGACAGTACCTTTAGAAACTTGCACATTTCCAATCATTCTTTTGCTGTTATAATCAAAGCTCTCCAGTATATAATACTCAGGTATTTGCACATCCTGATGATGCTTCATTCTCTTAGAGAGAAAAAAAAAAAAANTCTAGCTGTTGTACTATATTTTTACCAGATATGAAGAGACTTGTATCTTTGTTGTTGTCATCTTCTTTCAGGGCTATCATACTGTATCTGTACATCATCAAAATAAAAGGTTATTAAAATGGATGAAAAGAGCAAACTCAACATAATGCCACTTTTGATAAGTGCTAGTATTAGCACTTCTATATTTCTCTATAATTCTATAGCTAGAATCACACAACTGTCCCTAAGCTATAAGCTAATTTTTTTTTTTCCACATCTGTTTCAAATTTATCTCCTTAGCTCAGGATAGTCAGAGTTGTATGCAGAGAAATTGGGCTAGCACTTAATAATTGCCTGTCTTCCCCATTAACACTGTTGTCTGAAATTCAGCATACATACAATGTATTTTTCTTGTGTGTATATGTGAAGCTAAAGGAATTATTATGTGTTCTACCTTTCTTCTAGTGTCCTTGAAAGCAGGGTTTCCCCCATATGCTATCTGCCTTTTTCTAAAGCTAAAGGGTTTTCCATGTCATTATTTCCAAAACCTTTCTACTGCTGTGTTTTTTTTTTTCTTTGAAATACTTTCCAGTATCATAAATAACAAATCTCCTCAGTTAGGGAAAAGATTTGAATATATGCTTAACTTCAGGCACATAAGCAGCTCCCTTGATTTAAACAAGATTATTCATTTGCTTTGAGTTGCTCATCTATTTAAAAGTCTTGCTAACTTGAGTCATAATAAAAAGGCAAGAAGTGGGTCTAGCATTAGGTCAAGAATTACCTTCCACAGCTTATTATTTTTTCAGTCTATCTGTTGTGATCTTTTATCAATTTATCAGTCTGCATAACAGGATTATATGAGAGACAATTTGTATTGTGTTTTTCAAGTTTTCATTTCAGGAAATCTGTTGAAGTCTGTTCTGCATTACATTTACTGCATTTTCTACGTAGTGTTTTTAAGGACTTACAAGGCTGATTTTAACCACATGCATTTAGATTGCAGAATCTGGGTTGAAATCATTGCAAAGGCAACCAAAGTTCTCATGAGGTAAATCTCTGAGATGTTATCACTGTATGATAAATTCAGCTGATCTCTTCCTGTTCTGTGTTACTGGCACAAGGGAGTGCATCAAAGGTTTGTAGGAAAAAATAAACTATGTAGTTATCTTAGAAAAGAAGCCTCTGTTTTTAACCAACAAGATTGGGCCCAGTTTCTCTATGATCAGAGTATTACAAAGCTAGCAAAGAATAATTTATATCAGAGGTTCTGTGATGGAATGAAATGGAGCTCTTTTGAAGTATGATCTCTGAAAGCACAGCATGAAGCTCAAATAAAGTGAAGGACATTCGCTATTACAAGTAATGTCCTTAATAATCTTGTTAGTCTAGTCTCCCTCTGTACGAGACAAATGGAACATTATTGGCTTATGGGCTGTAGTAAATAATTTAGTTTCCAATATTCAGGCTGCTTTGACAGTAAATTAAAATGACATGAAAGGGGCTTGTTGAATAAAGAAAGTATCCAATCAAATTTAATTGGCATGACTAAGGCAGTAGAAATATGTTTTATAATTAAACCGTGTTTTCTTGGAGCTTTATAAGCATGTATGAATCAAAATGTCAAAAAATTATTCTTTGATACTGTGCATTTAAAACTTTGCATGGTGAATAGTTTTCTTAAACAAGGTTCTAGACATACATACTGATTCAACATGAAAATGGTCTTCAAGTTTTAAATAAGTCTGGGGTTAGCATTTATCTACTGACCCAAGGTTTTTAAGTAAAAGATGAAAATCATTTTGCAGTCCTCCTTATACTTGAAAATCTGGAATTTATACCAGTTTTAAATGGTCAGGATATAAGCTCTGCAGTTTTGTTTTTTACTCTGTCATCATGATACTGGATGACTGAAATAGTTGGTAGTAGGTGAAAGTATAAAAGAAGGAAACCAGCTGGAAGAAGCAAAAAAGGGAAGGTAAAACAGGTGGCAAACTAACAAATAGTTTTCTTTTGCTAAGGCATTTCTTTTATATATATATTTAAAANTGAGACCAAGCCAAACAAAAACATAGAGCTTAAAAAAACAGAGACAGGTTTACTACTGAAAAAGTCTTCTGAATTAACCTTGTCTTCTGGAAATTATGGACAGGTGACTTCCCTCCTTCTTCAAGAGTATTAAGTTACTACAGTCTGATATGCTTGCATAAATGGATGCTAGGATTCTTGAAGTGGTTAAAACACAAGAGTAAAATATATAGATGCAGAAGTGGAAATGAATGAGAGAATCCAACTTTCGTTTATAACCCTGGCCATCCTGCAGTGCCAGATGCTCTGGTTTCAGAGCCCATAAAAACTATTACATGTACTATGGAAAAAAGGTTATAATCTTTTGTTGGCCTCAGCTAGCCTCATCTTTTGCAGGAAAAAAAAATGTTTTTCTTTATTTTTGATGTGTAACAACTGGATGTCCAATGGCTTGTCCTGTAACCCATTCCATTCATAGGTTAGTGGGTAAAAATGTCCAGCTTCTAGGTGATTGAACTGAAGGTGAATGGAAGTAAATAATCTCATTAAACAGCTGGAAGCCTCATATTTCCTGAAAAGGGAATTCAGGGTTCAGCAGGGAAAGTTTGCCTTAAATTTCTACTCATGACAAATCTGCACTTGTCTCCTCAACCCTGGGTTCCTTCATATTTCTAGGATCTCACGTTAGAGCCTTGTAGAAAAATTTGGAGAGTTAAGTGCAAAAGCTTTTCAAATGCCTTTCACCCCATTCACTTTAGGCTACTTTCTCACTTATCAACTTGCTGATTAATCAGAACTTTAGCAGCAGTGACAGTTTAGTCATTGGTGTTTTATGCCATGCCAACTAGATTGAAGTGGATAAGCCCTCCATTGCAGATGATGAATCTCAGTAAAACTCCAGCTGGGGCACTCGTGTTCTTCTATTCCATATTTACATCAGGATAAATAGGAAATCCTTTCACTGAGAGTTAGTGAACTACTTTGAGAGGTTTATAGACTTAGCCAGTACTGCTATTCTGCATCTCATCTCTATGCTGAGTCTTCTGATAGCCAAAATTCTTTTCACCTTAATGCAGTCTTGAATTCTTGTTGTAAATGACAAGTGAAAAATGAGTAAAATTCAGGTGCTGTGAAACTGATGGCAAAACTAAATGGCAAAATAGTGCCAGGCCTTTCATTGCCAAAGAAAACAGAAAATTATTTTCTGTGGATCAAGTTTTCAAGGATTCCACTTCAGATTTTCTTTTTTTTTAAATTATTTTAAAAAATGATCTCTCAAGGTTGCCTGGCAAGCCAAACCAATGCTTTTTTCTGAAAATCATAGAATCATAGAATGGTAAGGTTAGAAGGGACCTCAAGGATCATCTAGTTCCAACCCCCTGCCATAGGCAGGGNTAGGTAAATTCTATCTTGGTTATTCATTGGCTTTTTGGGTTTTTTTCCCCAAGTGTTTTGTTTTCATATGTCCCTAACTGTAGTTTTTCATTATTTGACACTGAAGAAGTGGAATCTCATTTGATCAGAATGCAAACAGGCTCTCTTAAAAACAAACCCCAAAAAACATACTTGAATGCTCTTCTGAAAGACGATGATGTGTGTAGATTTACTTTTTGACAGTGAAGTCTCGTGTAGGGAAGTGACAGATTTCCTTGCTGTAAGTCATGGTTCGATGGATTTTTTTTAATTTATTTTTTACATTTTTTAAAAAATTATTTATTGAATGATCCTGTTGTGGAGATTGTAATGAATTCCCAAATGAAACAGAACTTAGAGAACATCAGATCTCGCTCTATAAGTACAATACTTTCTTGAGTGTTCACCCGGGAGAAGAGGAGACTCTGGGGAGACCTAACAGCAGCCATCCAGGGGCTACAAGAAGGCTTGAGAGGGACAGTTTGCAAAGGCCTGTAGTGATAGGATGAGTGGCAATGGTTTGAAATGAGAAAAGAGTAGATTTAGATTGGGTGTTAGGAACAAGGTCTTTACCCTGAGGGTAGTGGAACAGTGCAATAGGTTGCCCAGGGAGGTAGCTGAGGCCCCATCCTTGGAGATATTCAAGGTCAAACTTGAGAAGGCTTTGGCCAACCTGACCTAATGGAGAATGTCCCTGATCACTGCTGGGCATTGGAGGTCCCTTTCAATCCAAAACATTCTAATATTTTATGATTCTATTTTACCAATTTATTAACAAAACCAAACCAAAAAAGGAAATGCACAATTCTGTTTTTATATTGTGCTTTAGTTTATAGGACAACCTCCTTAATCTTGAGTGCCTTGTTTTGTTTTTGAAGACTGGATTATATATCCAGTCAATACAGAATGATGCTTGAACTATGTTTTGTGGAAAAAATGACCATGTGTGATTGATTTCTACAGAATGAAAGATGCAGTGATACAATTGCCTAACTTTTCACAGTGACACTTACTTGAACTTCGGGGAATCATGAGGCAATCCATTCCTAGAGGCAACTTAACTTTGTATTTCTTTGTTAGTGCACTGTGTGGTGTTGGGGGAGCTATGTAGTCTGTCTTGTTAAGCTAAGACAATGCTACAGTACCATACCCAAGGTCTTATAAACACCTTACAGATATTTTATGGCTTGGTGATAATAATGTTAAACCTTTAAAAAACTTTAGCAAAATATTTTTACTATTTTGGGGCTGTATTTTTATTTCTTTTTAAATTCATTACTTACCTCATGCAGAAGATGTATATTTTTCTTTACTGAGATTCATCATCCACTGTTTCATAGAGATGAAATATGAGAGTAAAAAATAGTAGATTTTTTTTTTTAAAGCTTTTGTGTAGACTCATGAGAGTCTTTCCTTCAATATCTAACTGAAAAGGTAATGAACTGTAAAATATGTTGGAATGATTGGGGATTAAAAATCTCTGGTGTGTAGTGACAGTACAATTATATTCTACAGTAAAGGTTTCTTATATTAAGTGTAATAAATAAAACTTTTTTTTAACCTGTGATTGGTTGTCACCACTGTAATGATAGCTTTGACCTTCTTCCTCTTCAAGTGTTGTTAGCCTGTGACCAGCTATTCAAGATGCTATAGAATGAACTGGAATGACTGTGTGGGAAAGCAACCACTGAAGCAAAAAAAAAATTAAAAGGAATATTTGAGCACAAAAGTCTATGTTGTAACTTTTTGAGGCTTTTTGCACAACTACTTTACTCACATTTTCTGCCTTGCAACATGGTGATTTATCTTAAGACATCCTGTAGCTATCCATTTAGCTTTAACACATCTGATTAGCGTTTTTATCATTCAGATTTATGTAGGCTTATGATATGTTGCTCTTTCTAATGAAAAAAATAAGCAGCCCTCATCATCAGTTTGTGCAAACCAGCTAGAATAGCACAAAATGACTTCCAGTTTCTTTCAAAGGGTGGAGCAGTCAGATAGGTGAACATTAAATTCCCTTTATCAATAAATTTGGATTGTGCCCTACCAGGAGCAGAATGTAAGCCTCTGTTTTAACATTGCTAGAGCTACTCCGCAGTGTTAAGTACTACAGAAGTATTGAAGTAGTACTGATTAGCCACAGTTCTTCTTCAAAATTATGTCTTACATTTTCCTCTCCCATCCTGCATTTTCTCAGGCACTCTGTGCCTGACTGAGAGATCAGGTAAGTAACTGTCTTGATTGCTGGCCTGTTTGACTCTTTGCTGTGCTGTTCCTATAAGCAATAACTAACTCTTTACTCTTCCTGGAGACTTGTAAGCATCAGCCCTACAAAGAGTTTATCTTCCCATGTTTCAGAGAAGAAGGAGTACAGCCCATTTCAATGTTGCAGCTCTGGGATCTATCTGTGTAGCAACTTCCCTTATAAATTAATTTTTAGAGGTAGTTATTTGTCTTAAAGGAAACCCTATCAGGCAGCAAGGCACATAAAAATCTGTGCATTGGTGCTAATATTTGTCAGACTTTGTAAATATTATTGCTTTAACTACCCTGTCCAATTGCACAGCAGTGTGTCATTCAGCATTAATGATCTTGTGAATAAGTGTATTAGTATCTAAAGCCATCAAAATAATGATATTTCTACTCACTTAATGGGCATTCCTTACATGACCAGTTACAAGAAATGAGAGCTCACTTGCCCTGAATTCATGTGAACCTCGAGATGGGAGAACTGAAAACTCCTTCACTTTATGAGAACTTTTGATTAGGGTTTGGGTAGGTAGATAATGAAAGAGTGAAACATTGAAATGTGCCTAAATAACATGCTGTTACAAGCCTTATGATAGATTTGTGTTTGACTTAACAGCTTTTGGAACCTAATAAAAAGAACTTAATTGACAATTTCTTGAAATTGCTAAGAAAACCTAGTGATGTTGGTAGGGTATAATAAGGAGTTTTCTCATCACTGTCTTCAAGATTGAGCCTCTACAAAAAAAAAAAAAGAAGAAAAAAAAAAGAAAAAAGAAAAAGGATTTATCTCTGTGGTAACTCTAAGTAATTGATATACAGACAAGGTTTGGTTCCAATTTGCCAGCAATAAAGTTGTAATAGGGTTTTCTCTGCAATTTTAGCCTTAATGTGCTCATTCCAAAGAGCGGTATTTTTCCAAGCGAACAAATAACATCAGTAAAGCTTACGATCAGTAATAGCCCCACACTGATGCTCGCATTAAACTTGTTAAATCAATTCACTAGACACTTTCTAAGTGGACTGTCTGTTTACTTTGACTTTCACCCTGTGAGGATTATCCATCAGTTACATTTATTTTTGAATGATCTTTACATTTGGAATTTGTAATTGTTCGTGCTTGGTTGTGGTTACAAATCGGTCTGATTTTTTTATTTTGCAGCTTAATTTTTTTGACTTCTGGTTTGTTTTTTTTTTCCCCACCTTTAGTTGGCTGAAGGATATGGATATTTAGTGGCACACAGTAGAATGCATTGGATGTTTAGCCTTATCCAAATCCTAAATGAGTGCTTTGCTGCATTACTATAAGAATAATAGAATCATAGAATGGTAAGGTTGGAAGGAGACCTCAAGGATCATCCAGTTCCAACCCCCTGCCATNTGGCTTCTCTTGGTAGTTATATATTTCATATTGCTGTTTACTGAAGATACCAATCCACTCTGTGCAGTATTGTTCTTCTAGGATAAAAAAATAAACATATAAATAATGTAGGATTACAGTATTTTGAAATAATTAGCAGAATGTGGTAAGTACTAAATGATTTATTAAAGATGTAATTTAGGCAGATTTGCTGCATAAGATATTAGAGTGCAAAAAGCCATACTGTACTCTGCAAGGAATCGTTTTGTAGATGGTTAATCTACCAACTAGACTGCAGTTTTCTGTCAGAACAAACCTGGTAGCTACTGCACACTGCCTTTTGTCAGTAAACACAAAGGCAAATCTGAAGCAATCAATCTTTCTTATCAGTAGCATTCAGTATGTGTACCTTTCTTTTATTATTTAGCTCTATAAAACTAGACATAACATAAAACAAAATGTAACAGTTTGAAAGTTTATTTATTTGGTAGCTAAATACACATTTTAAAAGGTAGCACAAAAACAGAATAATGGCATTGCCTGCTGCATGCATTACAGAATCATAGAATGTTAGGGGTTGGATGGGACCTGGAAGGATCATCTAATCCAACCCCCCTGCCAGAGCAGGACCACTCTGTGTGACCCACAGAGTAGGTCACACAGGAATGCGTCCAGATGGGTTTTGAATGCCTCCAGAGGAGATGACTCCACAGCCTCTTGGCAGAGACTGTTCCAGTGTTTTGTCACTGTCACAGTGAAAAAATTCTTCCTTATGTTCATGTGGAACCTCCTGTGCTTCAGCTTGCACCCATTGCCACTTGTCCTATCACTTGAAAAGTTTTGGAAAGAATTGAGGTCCTGCACAAAGGTTGTGGATAATAGGAAGTTCCTGGATAAGGAAGCTCTATCCCACTTTTTTAGCTAAAAGCTGCATGGAATGTTATGATTTCATATCTACCATTTTGTCACACTCCTAAGGCTGAATCTCACATATGTAGGGCATTGAAGAAAAACCTGCTGCCTATGAAATGTTACAGCTGTCCCTTACATGCATCGCTTCCCATCCTGGTGAAAATAATTCTTTGTTTTTCCCTTAAGTAAAAGTAAGTTTTCATAATGGACGTGTGATATGCTTTTATGAAATGATAGCTATCTTGATTATAAAAGTCCTCAGACAAGATATTTTTTTTTTCCCACCTTGTTGCTCATATGTTCATATTTTAGCTATCTAATTCTTATTTATTTTCAGGGAAGTAATTTGGCATAACTCGAAGTGGGGATGTGAAGTTGAAACACCTCCTCCAGAATGTGCCAAAAGTCTGTAAATACATACTACTACAATATCATGAAGCTACAGGAAGAATAAAAAATATAATTTAGGGAGCATATAAGTAGTTCATCCAACCCAGCCATTTTCTTGTTTCATTTAGAATCATAGACTTATTGGAAGGGACCCCCAAAGGTCATCTACTCCAACCCCTCTGCAGTGAACAGGGACATGTTCCGCTAATTCAGGTTGGTCAGAGCCATGTTGAGCCTGACCTTGAATATCTTGAGGGATGGGGCCTCAACTACCTCCCTGGACAACCTGTTCCAGTGTTTCATGGTAAAGAAATTACAGCTATCATTTCACAGTGGAAGAATGCATGGCTTAACCTCTCTCTGTGTTTTTTTTCCCTCTTTCCTCCCTGCACTATATGGGAAAACCTAAACATCTCCCACCTCTTTCAGCACCCCCACCAGTCACCCTATGGAAGTAATCTGATATCTGTATTTTTTCCAGAGCAGAAACTCCAGAAAAATACTGTCTAGAAAACCAGAGCAAACTGTGTATAGCAGAGAACCTTCTCAACACTTTGTGTTGTATTCTTCAATAGAAAGTAAGAGGCATATGGTCTTTGCCTTTCTGAACTTAAAGAAAGTTGTTTGTTTCAAGTGTAAATTTGCAGTTAAAGGTGGAAGGTGGGGAAAAGTAAGGCAGTATCTTGCTGTCGTTTTCTCTGCCCCTTTCTGCCTCAAAGCTGCAACTGAGGTAAGTTGCAGATCATTAGGAATAATGTTGAAGTAAGAAGCTTAATGGTAGGTAGAAGACTTGTGTGTGACTCACAGTTTAATTAGGGTGGAGTAATAACAATTTACATAGGCTCTGTCTAGTTAGGTCACAATTGATTGACATTTACGGTATGTTGATGCATCTTAAGAGCCAGTTAAATGCTGGAGCATTTTGAGATGCTTGTACTGTCTCTTCCCTTTTTGTGGTTTATTTGATGTGATGGTACCATCATCAGTTTAGGAAATGAATTCTGTAAGAACTGGGATGTGTAGAATCTCTGCCATAACCAATACCTCCACCCGGACTTGGACCCAGGAATCCAGAGTGGTCAGGAATCAAGAGAGGGATGACTCCATTCTCTCAGAGGCAGCTGTAGGTGAATCAATGGCACTGGCTGCAAGCAGAAAATAAGAAAGAAACATCTTGTCCCAATCTGTGCCTGGAAGCATCTGGGAGTATGGTACAAATTAGTGTTTCACCAACAACTTCCTGAGCAATACAAATGACATTGCTCTAAATATTTTATACAACTAATAGCTTTCCTAATCTGTATGCTACTGTACCTTCAGTCTTCACAGTTTGCCGTTCTTCATGGTCATAATTCCTAGGTGGAGGAGCTAGGAGGACATATATTGAATGGATTGGAGATAGACTGATAAACAACTTTATATTACATGAAAAAAATAAGAATATTAGTATTGTAAGCACTCTGGCAAAGCAATTCAGCCTTATTTGGAAAATGCTTCTTATACACTAGAAGAGATCTTGCAGTGCTTTCTGACTTGCCTGACTTATCTCTTTATTTAGCTACATGTTATGCAGTTCTGTACAGCTAAATCTCTCTTCATCATTCAAATCTATCTGAGCCTTGCTTGTTTGTACAGTACTCACATGCTACCAAGCAAAACTTTCAGGTGGGGTTTGCATAATTTGGGAGATATTTCAGGAGTTAAATGAGCAGGAAGTATCTTTTTGCTATGTTAAGAGAACTTAATTGGGTTTTGGGAGGGTTTTGTTTGTTTGTTTTTTGTTTTATCTTTCAATGGAAATTTCTCTGGAAGGTTCTTCCTGAGCAGAAGTGGTCAACAAGCTGGTGGCATTGAAGCACTCCCATTCCATTACCCAGAAGCACACAAGGGAATCATATAGTGATCATCACAGCCAACAACCCTCATCTTCTTCCCCTGCTACACTTAGCTGGAGGGGAGACAATTTGCTGCATGAATTTGGAACATGACTCAAACCAAAACATCTGAGTCTTTTGTGAGCTGCCTTAATTGCTTTATCAACTTTTCCACTCTGCTCAGCAAGGGATAAATAACTTAAAGGGCTTCTCCAACATTTCTAATAACTCTAATCCTGGTTTTAGATAGAGTACAAAGAATTTCATTGTTTCTGTTTACTGGTAGTTTTTCATCATTTCTGATTTTGTTCAGCTCTTTTGTAAGGATGGGGAAGAAGATAGGCTTAATCAAATACTTTTCCAACTGATTGAATGCATCTACCTAATTGACAAGTATTAAAGCAGAAGTATTCCTTGCACAAAATAATTCAAGATGGAAAAATCATTATTTTTAAGAAACAGCCCCTTTGATTTCCTAATAAAAGCAGGCCATGTGAATAATTACTTCCCACTAATTTCTGATAAAGCCCTTTCTGCAAAAATTGCCCTGTTTGCTTTCTGAAAAGAAAGAAACAAAAAGTTTTGATCAGATTTGTTAACTTTGAAGTAAAAGATACTGTATTTTAAGTGAGGTTTTACATAATCTCCCCTAGGCCAGCCTGAGTTATCCAGTGACCTGCTCAGAAGAATCTCTGTTTTGTTTCTTCATGGTTTTTTTTTTATTTTGAATGCAAAATTATAATCAGAATTTTTGTTTTCTTTTTAAAGTGGTCATTTGGCTGGTTGATAATTAAGATTTAGTACCAGAAGGAAGTGTAACAATTGGTTAAGAGGAGCAGTTACATTTTTTAATTCAAGAAACAAAAGGCTAATAACAAAGATTCTTAGATGTAATACTGTTACTGTGTGCTTGGTTTGTTTACTGCTATTAAAATGTGAATGGCAACAATCCTTAGTTTACCCCATGAAGAAGTGCACAACTTTATTACAGTAATAGCTGAACCCTTATGAACAGTTGTGCACTTCTTCATGGGGTAAACTAAGAATTGTTGGCATTTACATTGGTTTGATTATTTCCACTTAATTTTCTGATATTTTGGAGCTTGGAAGTATGGCCCTGTGTAACTCTTCTTCCACAAGTGTCTGTACTGCAAACTTCTGGTAATTTTATTTTTCAAGATTATTATCAGAGGCCTAATTGCTGCCTGCAACCCTTGATTGGCTAAGAAACTGATGAATTTTTCCCCTTGGTTACAATTAAAAGAAAAACACATCTAAAGACAAATGGCTAACAGCTGCTGAATCATCCCTTCTGTTTCACATGTGTTTTGCCTTCTTTGATCTGATCCTGGTTTGATTTTTTTAAAAAGCAAATTCTGATAGGGCTTGTGCTGCTTATTTCTGGGGTTGCCAGGTCGGTGGCCATGTTGTATTTCGTTGTATCGTTGGCTTGTGGGTATCATCACAGGTTTGTGATTTCTTCAAAGAGAGCAAGGAGAGCTCAGCCATCACAAACCTGTGGTAATATCCATAAGCCAATGATGAGATGATGTTGAGAGTATCCCTGCTAAAGCAGCAGCATAGCAATGTGAGAAAGCACTGCCACATTGTGTTTTGTGTTATGCATGGGTAGGAAGGCCTCCAGCACTAGTGAAGAGGTGCACTCTCATGGTGTGAAGAGATCATTGGTGAGGAAACAGGGATTTTCTGGTGGAGAACTTTGCTTTTTGGGGATTAAAGACCCAAAGAGAGGAAACTTTTGTGGATGCTCCCTCCCTGGAGGCGTGCAAGGCCAGGTTGGATGAGGCTTTGAGTGCCCTGTTCTAGTGGGAGGCGTCCCTGCCTACGGTGTGGGGTTGGAACTGGATGATCTTTGAGGTCCCTTCCAACCTTACCATTCTATGATTCTAATATTGTCACACTGCATGAGATGGATGGTATTGAAAAAACAAAGTGGGGTTGAGGTATGTGTCCCAGTTTAGGGCCATGAGCTACCTGGTACTGGAGAACAGAAATGATATTTACTTCTTTTAGAGAGTAAAAATGAAGATACTGCACACTGATTGGAAGTTCAAAGGGAGATTCTATTTACAGGTGCATATATGCAAAAGGCCATCAGGTAGAATGAATCCATCAATAGCTAGGCCAAGTCTATCAGACTAAAACCTTCTCGAATCCTTCACTCCTTCCACTCCCAGCAGACCTGAGAGCAGGCTGCATGGCACAGCTCAAAATTCCCTGCCAGCTGGCAGCCATCACCCTCATACAAACCATGAGATAACTAGGGATGCTGCTTCTCCCAGAGAAAAGCAGTGAAGGGAGGAAAGGCAGGGAGGAGAAGAGAGCAGTATCAGCCAGACACTGCCTTATAAGCTGTGATACCAGAAACTGGAATAGAATAACAATATTACAATATCTTGGGACAACCAAGTCCATCCCCTGGGATGGGACTGTGTCTCTGTAATTTTCTTAAGGGAGCCTGGGCTCCCCTCAAACTACCACATTATGCCAACTTCTAATAGAATTGTAGATTAGAATGGGAAGGTTGATAAACATCTTGTAAAATAATAGGAAGAGGCATGGTGAGTATGGGAAGCATGCAGAGGGAAAGCTGAGTAAGAACAGTAATAGGTCAGGCAGAGATAGGGTCAGTGTGGCAAGTGGAGAGTTTGGAAAAGAAAGCAGAAAAATCTGTCAAAGATGTGGTAGCAGTAAGGAGGAGCTGACTGAGAGTTGTGAAAGAGTGCTGTGAGGGAGGTCATGTTGGTTTGGGTCAGTCTTCAGATGTAAGTCGATATTTACTTGTATAAAAGTTAGTTGGGTAAACAGGCCAAGCAAATATTGATTTAAACCAAGAGTTGGAAGGCACTTTTAATATTGTTGTTCCCTTTGTTCACTATGACATTAGAAGCTGAACTCTTCTTTATTTACTTACAAGTAGGTAAGGTGCAGATATCTTTTGATATGAGCTTTCAGGCTTGCTACCAGTGATCTGAAGCTTGACCTATAGAACCTGTCCTTTCTGGATGTCAAAAGTATATAGTTTTTAAAAGTAGTAGAGGGCCTCTCCTAAGTGAATTGCCAGTCATGTTAAACTGAAGTGTTATTTGCAGTGGTTTGGGAATGTGGTTTAATAATTTCCACGGTATGAAATTCAGGCTGCGAAATACATATCCCTTTGGACCTGAGGACAGACCCATGGTGTGGTTCTGAAAGTGAAAGCTGATGTTTATATCCAGTAAGACTCATGGCTTAAAGCAGTATGTGAACCTCCTGAAAAATGTTATTTAGGGGGTGTATGCTGCTTGGAATCATTGATTTTTTTTTTTTATTTTTTTTTTTCTTTCCTATGTAGATTGTTTTGCAAGCTGTTAAAGGCTGGTGTATGAGTAGCTCCATTCAGAAATATTTAAGGAATGGCAGAGTAGATAACCACCTGACAATAAAATTCCAGTGAGGAATAAGGCTTCGAGGAGACTTGACAGTAGCCTTCCAGCTCTGCTAACTTATGCTAACTGCTAACTCATAGCTCTGCTATGAGGACAGGCTCAGAGAGTTGGGGCTCTTCAGTCTGGAGAAGTGAAGGCTTTGAGGAGACCTTAGAGTAGCCTTCCAGTATCTGAAGGGGACCTACAGGAAGGTTGGGGAGGGATTATTTACAAGGTCTTGCGATGACAGGACAAGGGGCAATGGGTTTAAACTGGATTTAAACTGGATGTTAGGGGGAAATTCTTTCCAGTGAGGGTGGTGAGGCACTGGAACAGGTTGCCCAGGGAGGTTGTGGAGCACAGAAGCACAGAATGTGATCAAAGATCACATTCTGTGCTTCTGTGCTCCACAATCTCCTTGGAGGTGTTCAAGGCCAGGTTGGAGGAGGCCTCGAGTGACCTGTACTAGTGGGAGGTCTCCCTGCCTATGGCAGGGGGTTGGAACTAGGTGGTCTTTGAGATCCCTTCCACTCTTACCATTCTGTGATTTAACATTTCGCTATTCCAATGTTCTCACCAGATGGGTAGTTACTATGTACGCGCTAGGCAAAACCACAACCTCTTCGTGTTTAAATTTCTCTTTTTTTTTGTTTACCACACTGATTCTTTGGCAGAGAGTTGTAAGAAGTTTTAATGCTTAAGTTTGGTAGTGATTCATAACAACACTTTAGAACACCTGACACTAAAAAAATAATTGCTAAGTTTCCTGTAGGCTCCAAATGAATAGCAGTGTGTTGCTAGAGAAGATTCTGTTGATATCCTCTCCATGCGTGCTTTCAGCTTTCTTTTATGTTGAGACAGCTCAAAGATAAGAATTTTACTTGTCAAGTAGTTCCTTGGCTTTCATTTAAATAAATAACTTTTATGGAGGTGGAATTTCTCTGCTTCGCTACTGGATCTGTATCCCATGCAGGTTTTTTTTACATGTCTGAATGTGAGTTCATTAGAAGTAAGAGATATAACTAAGAAATCGATTACTTGCGTTCATTTTCTTATTTTCTTCAGATTCATTCCACATGCAGATGGTTTGAAGTGCAGTACATGATAAAACTGGTTGATAGAGCTGCATGCCATTATCTGAAAGGTCATATTTTCACCTGATTCCCTTGGAATTTGCTGGATACACAACTTAAGTGGTTTCAGTCAAAACCTAAGACAGTGCATTTAATGCGTGTTGTTAATACATGTTATTTAATAATGCAAAATACTACATTATTTATTAATGCAATTATTACATGATTGGTTGTTTAATAATGCAAATTATTAAATATACTTATCTGAGATACAATTAATAGAAATAAAATGAATAGATGTTTCTGTCCTTCCCTCATCATACTGAGGTGGCTTTTACAGCTACAAAGAGTACAAAATAGAGCTGAAAAACAAAAAGCTCAGGGAACTGGGCACTGTAGTCTTAGGCAGTTGTTAATGGAATATTCTCCTAGATTGATTTCAATAATCTGTATTACTTTTTTACATTACAGAATGTATTGTTAACTATTAACTTCAAGGCATGTTACTAATGTTTTGTCTTAGAAATGGTACTTTCTCAGTCACCTTATTTCCTGCCACATAAACAGAATAAATGCCTCATAATGCTGAATTTCTGTGGGTTTTCCTTAAAAAATATCCTGGGTAATTTATCTAGTCCTTTTGTAAGTATTAAAGGTTAAAAATGTTGAAGATTAATTTAAAGACAAAAATGCTAACTGTGTTTCATAACTTTTTTTTTATTTCAAGGTTTGTGCCATTCTCAGGGTAGATCTAATAGAGACCTTCCAGTGCCTGAAGGAGGCTGGAGTAGGACTGTTTAGAAGGGCCTGCAGCGATGAGGGGCAATGGTTTGAAATTTAAAAAGAGCAGATTTAGGTTGGATGTTAGGAGGAAATTCTTTACCCTGAGGGTAGTGTAACAGGTTGCCCAGGGAGGTAGCTGAGGCCACATCCTTGGAGATACTCAAGGTCAGGCTTGACAAGGCTTTGGGAAACCTGATCTAGGGGATGATATCCCTGCTGACTGCAGGAGGGTTGGACTAGATGACTTTTGGAGGTTCCTTCCAGCCCAAACCATTCTGTGATTCTATGAGACAGATATGTCTAGATCTAGAGCTAGATTTAGAGCTAGATTTATACCTAGAGCTCGATTTAGATCTAGATTTAGATCTAGATCTAGACCTAGATATATTTACATATATATTTGACCTATGCAATTGACATCTATAACTCTCTATAAAAAGACTGCCAAAACTTGCTTAGATACAGTGATTGAAATGTAGTACAAGGTGTAATGCTAAACAAAGACAATTGCACCTCTCTAATTGTTTTAATCAAAATGAAATAAAATTGATATCTGGAATGTAAGGACCTTCTGTGCTGACCTTGAATGCTTCTGAAAAACAGATTGAACACTCTAACTTATTTAAACGTTGGTAGCTTATGGCCTGCAATATTCAAGAGTTTAAAACTGGTAATTAGATGAATCATTGCAAAAACGTATGTGAGAGGATGAACAGTTGTTGAGGATCAGAGCTCACAGGATGTCAGGGGTTGGAAGGGACCCAAAGAGATCACGGTCAAAGCAGGACCATACAATCTAGGTCAGGTCACAGAGGAACACATCCAGACAGGCCTTTGAAAGACTCCAGAGAAGACGACTCCACAACCTCTCTGGGGAGCCTGTGCAAATGCTCTGTGACTCTTACAATGAAGAAATTCCCCCTTGTGTTGAGGTGGAACCTCCTGTGCTGCAGCTTACACTTTTTATTAGCTTTTTATAATGTGGCAGCAGGTCAAAACAGAGATCATCAACCATACTTTTAAAGTTCAGTATGGTCATTTAATTAATTTTGTGGAATGCTGGCTAAAGTGTTAGGCCTATACGAGCAAAGACCTTCTCTCTCATGCCAGCTTAGGGTCTTTGTAAGATCTCAGTTCCTTATACCTATTAGATGTGTTCTAAAAATGACACACATAGTCTGTCATGAATGCCAAAGATTGTACAGCATGGGGATCAGCTTATTTTTCAGTAGCAAAGAAATAAATTTTGATTTGGGATAGCCACTAGGGAAGGTCGTAAGCAAAGTTACTGATAAGACTGGATAGTTTTTTTGTGGGGAAGGTTGTAAGCAAAGTTATTGATAAGACTGTGGATAGTTTTTTCTGTGTGTTTTTTTTTTTTTTCCAGCACACCTGGAAAATGGATATTCTGAGAAGTGCTACTTTCCAGCCATACTGTGGTTGCTTTCTCCTTTTGAGAACAAAAAAAATATATATATATATATTCAAACTGGCTTGATTAAAAAAATAATCCATTGTTGTTCATTCTGCCATCTGTTTTTGCACTTACAAGAGTACTATTAGCATAATTAAATTAGCACTTTATTTTTTCCCCCTGTCTTTCTTGCATTACCATGCACTCCAACTTATTTATACAATTTTAAGTGAGGATACATTTTCTAGTTAAATCATGGAATTGAATTGATGATGACTCTTGTTAAAATTCTATCTTAAAGCATTGTCTTCAAGTTCTAAATGACTTTAGGGATATAATAGTGTTTAATTTAAAACCATACAAAGCTATTCTTATACGAGCTTTAAAATGTTGATGGCAGTGTTGGAGAAGACCTCTAACTGGAGTAGTAAGCAAGTAATTCTGAAGTATGCATTGACTTCAAGTGCTCTTCTCTTCTTAAATTTTAACCTGATATGTTTATGCAGTGGCACTGCTGTGTTCTGTAGGTGTTGTCCCTGTGTAGCTTAAGGAATAATTCCAAAGAATCTTAAACTGCAGCAAGGTTGGCTAATAAAGGCTTGTAGAAGGGATGTTTTCACCATTATGAGGAGAGAATGCAATTCCCCCCTTGCTTTCTCCCATGTTTCAGACCCAGAAATTGCAACAATCACCTCTCCCCCTTCATAATGCCTCTCAAGGGAAACAACAATTAAACCACCCAAGTGTAATTTTCAGCAAGAATTGAATAGTTAGGCATTGAATTAACCAAATCCCAGTTTTTCAGGAATCTTTGGATGCTTGGTGTCTATATGCTCAATAACATTAATTCACAAAGATTGTGTCATAGGTGATGTGAAATAACAAGGAACAGTTTGCATGTTGTAAAGATCATGAAGGCTTCTATAGTGTTTTTCATGTTTGGTCTGTGTACATCTTACAGAGGCCACCCCATTTATAATTATGTAATTTTTATACCACTGAATGTCATTTAAAATAGGCTGTCAACTTTCATATAGGTCTTTGTGATCTTTCAGACAAATTATTTAATGAATTAAAATAATTTAAATAATTTCTGCCNAATGTTGAGTCAATATAAGCACTAGGAATAATCATAGAATCATAGAATTGTCAGGGCTGCAGGGGACCTCAAGGATCACCTAGTTACAACTCCCCTGCCATGGGCAAGGGCACCTCACACTAGATCAGATTCCTCACAGCCCCATCCAGCCTAGCCTTAAAGCCCTTCAAGGATGGGGCTTCTACCACCNTTTCTGCTTCTTCTGATTCCATTCTCTCCATTTTAATTGTTTTTTTTTCCCCTCTCTTCCATTTCATGGTCAACACCTTAATTTGAGAACATATCTATAGCTTCATTTGAGAACATATCTATAGCTTCATTTGAGAACATATCTATAGCTTCATTTGAGAACATATCTATAGCTTCATTTGAGAACATATCTATAGCTTAATGTTGAGTCAATATAAGCACTAGGAATAATCATAGAATCATAGAATTGTCAGGGCTGGAGGGGACCTCAAGGATCACCTAGTTACAACTCCCCTGCCATGGGCAAGGGCACCTCACACTAGATCAGATTCCTCACAGCCCCATCCAGCCTAGCCTTAAAGCCCTTCAAGGATGGGGCTTCTACCACCTTCCTGGGCAACCTGTTCTAATGTCTCACCACCCTCATGGTGAAGAACTTCTTCCTAACATCCAGAACTTCTTCCTAACATCCACTACAACAGTGTAGAGCTCTGGTATTTAGGCAATATGCATTCTTCATATGCAATATGGGTACATCCTTAATCCCCTTCTCCTGCTCCATATTTCTGCAGCTCCTGCCCTCAGCTGTCTGAGCACTTGGGTAAAGGAGCCTCTCTGTTCTCTGTACTGCCAGGGCAAAAAAGAGAGCGCCTGTTTCTTATGTCCTAGTTTGAGGGTGGTTTGAGGCTAATTGGAATATTTTAATGAAAAAAAAATAGATAATAGGCTGTGAAAAGAAAACAGTGGTGATGTCTACTTTACAGGCTTGCTGAGGTGTATAAAAACAAGGACACAAACATAGATATGACAGAGAGACTCTCTCTAGTGGCGTTGGTGTGTCTTTCTCCCTGGGCTTTTGCGGCTGTGTAACCCAACTAATCATTCTGCTTCTAACCTCCCTTGCTGACCTTCCAAACTCACCTTGCACGTGTAGCAGACCCTGGTATAAGGTAGAGGGGTGGAAAGAAGGTGAAAGGGTTGCTGGGAGCCCCTTCTGGGGACTCTGATTTTCTGGGAAGGGTATTGTGTTTCTGTATTACCTTTAACTTGTATATCTCTGTATATATTTTGTAGTATATTGTAAATATCTGCTTGTATATTGTGCTAAGCTGTAAATATAGCTTCATGCCTTAACTTCCAGCAGGCTGAGTCTAGTCTGGGTGATTTTCATGGAGTGGGGGGGGCAGGGAACTCCCAAACCATCACAGCTGGGTAATAGAAACCAGAGGAGGAAGACGAGGTGCTACCAAATTTTTTTTCTGGGATTTATAAAAACTGTCAGGAAAGTAGATGTGTTTATCAGCTTGCCAAGTTGTATTCACATTTTTTTTTTCCTGTGTTGGAATGCTGTCTTACATAACTTGCTGTTCTTTGCACAGTTTTCCTTTTAGTTTACTTTTGCTTAAATGAAGAACAGATTTTCTGGAAGGAGATTATTCCATGTTGCTACGAGGTTCAGTAGAGGTGGGGTTCCTCTAGAAGCTATGGAACTTAGCTCATAGCAGATGCTGGAGTATATATTTGTAGCCACTTATGCCAGTGAGTGAAAATTGTCTATTCTCTTGGACTCTTTAATAAAGCTACTGTTAAGGAAAGCTTTTGCCATCATTGCATCCCTTCAGGTTTGCCATGTGGTATGCCTTCTGTAAAGGTAGTTTATGCTCAGTAGGCACATTACCTAGTATTGACAACATATGAAACAATGCCAGTCAACTTTGATGGAGAAAATGTGGATAGTTACTTGGGCAGTGAGCAAGTGATGGTGAAAGAGTAATGTCAGTATCTGTGTCAAAACAGGGAGTTCCAACTGTCTGGAAAGGTCCTTTTCCTTCAGTGCTCAATTTTGTATTGCTGCATTCCTCTGTCTAAAATTTTGTAATGGAATACACATCTTTGTGTAGACATCAAAGTACAATGCAGCTGCTCACCTTAAACACTGAATATTTCAAGTGTGCAAAATGGTCTTAAATTTAAGAGAACTCTTGCATCAAGATTGACAACTCATACCAAGATAATGGGTCTTGATGTGTAACTTCTCTTTAAATTAGCAGTACTGCTTGCAGAATTGTAATCTCCCTTCTCTTGCTTGCTCTCCTAGATCACAGTGAGTCACTCTTGAGATTCTTTATAGTGGGAGTTTATTTCTTTATACAGGCAGTGTCTTTAGGTACCAAAATCTTTAGCTCCTTTAGCAGCCTAATACAGGTGTGTTTCAAAAATCTTGCTTCTAAATACCTTATCTTGTAGTAGGATAGATATTTCTTCAAAGTTTACTCTTTGAACATTTATCAACCTCTTCAGTCCTGCAGACTTTTGCATTCTTAAGAAATCAGTGCTAAAGGTAGTGTTGATGGCTGACACTGTTGCATTTCTGGGTGGGAGCTGGTGGTAAATGGAAATAATAAGGCTGCAAATCTTCTGAGAAATGTTAGTGTCTAACCTGATAGAATTGCAACAAAGCATAACAAGCAAACAAGTAAACCCATTCTAGGTTCAGGTAATAAACATTGCAGCTGAAGGAGGGAGAAAAAGTGGGATTAGATGGGAAAGACTATTATTGCATCAAAATGATGCATCTGCAAGCTTCTTTTGTGAGTGTTTTATGGCCAGGCAAACGCATTTTCATGTTGGCTTCTGCAGTAAATGTTTCTCCTTTATTACTTGATGGCCACTTAGAATTTAGCCTGATTTTTAACAGTGCTAACATGCGGTACTAGGAAAATTTATTTGAATAAAATAAAGCTACATTCTTCTAAACTGGAGTCATAATATTAATACTTAAAATACACAGCAACATGCTGGGAAAATGGAATAGTTATTTAGATATATTATAAAATGTATCCCACTACTTTGATGTGATTCACTACTATTTCACCAATCCAATTTAACAGTCTCCTGTGGAGAGGGAATAGTGCAATTAAAATTAGTAACAGAGATTTTCACATTCATATATCTGATTCAGGAATGGGTGATAATGAATTAAATACTTTTTATTTCTTCTAGAGTAAAATCAGTATTAAATTAATCTCAGCTGGGATTCACATTTAAAGAGTGTGCTTGTGTGCAGTTACAGAATCTGAAGACGTTTTCATGTGACAAAGAGGTGTTCCAGCTCAAGTTTGCATGTCAGTTGTCTTTTTTACCTCGTGTGGTTGTTTTTTAGGTACTTCTAGATTATGTGAATATATAACAGCAATTGTTGAAGCAAAGGGATTGCACTTTCAAACTAGGAACTTCCTGAGAAGTGAACTGATGTCATTAAATCTGCCTTGGACAAAAATTAAGGAAGGTAGGAGAAAAGACTGATAGACCTGGGAACAGTGGTCTCTAGATGCTTGTTAATCAGACACTAGAAAACCCAATGGATAATCCTCAAGGGTGAAGTTGCTAAATTTGTTTGTAGACGTTATGAATAAGAAGCAGTTCTCACCTCATTATGAAACAGCATAAAAAAAAATAACAAGGATATGCTGTTGTCTGTGTATGATATTACTCTGAAAAAAACCCCTTCAAAACACCAAACCTCATGCCTCCTCCAGGAACTTCCTGTAATTGGACAAGAAAATTAGATATAATTTCTTAAACAAGTCAGTACAGCAAGAGTCATATTAACCCTTCACCTAACCATGGATTAAGTAATAGTTTTTATTAGGAGGAGTCTACTGATAAGATAATATCATGAATGACTCCTGATGCATCACCGAGTTAGCAATGTGTGTGATCACTTTTAATCTCTCAATAAGTCTTTTCAATAAGCAAAAGAACAAACAAACCCATGGCCCTGTGCTGACTGTACTTGCACTTGCAGATGGTATGTAAATACTGGAAAATGTAAATTACTCATTCTTTAGAGACATGACCAGTAATGGGACTGATGAAGAACAGGAATCAAAACAACTGTGAGGTTGAGATAGATTTCTAAATTAAAAAAAAAAACAAACTAAATGGTTGTTTTGGACAGTGTTACCAGGTTTGGTGGTTTGACCCTGGCTTGTTGCCAGGTGCCCACCAAAGCTGGACAGAGGAAAGAAAAATATAGTGAAAGGCTCTTGGGTTGAGATAAGGGCAGGGGGAGATCACTCACCAGTTGCTATCACAGGCAAAACAGATGGGAGTTGGGGAAAAATTAATTTGTTACCAATCTAATCAGGTTAGGATAATGAGAAAACCAAATGTTAAAAACATCTTTCCTGCATCCTTCCCTTCTTTCTGGGCTTAACTTTACTCCAAATTTTCTCTGCCTCTGCACCAACAGTGCAGGGGAGTGTGCATTATGGTTAGTTCATCACATGTTGTGTCTGCTGCTCCTTCCTCCTCGTGGGGAGGGCTCCTCACGCTCTGTCCCTGCTTCAGTGTGGGGTCCCTCCCATGGGAGACATTCCTCCACAAACTCCTCCACTATGAGTCCTTCCCACAGGCTACAGTTCTTCATGAACTGCACCAGTGTGGGTCCCTTCCACATTTTAGGGACAGACTGCTCTGGTGTGTCCTCTGCAAGGTCACAGGTCCTGCCAGCAAACTTGCTCCACTGTGGGCTTCTCTCTATAGGGGTCCACAGGTCTTGCTTGGAACCCACTTTAGTGTGAGCTTCCCACAGAGTCAGTCTCATTGGGCTGTATCCACCTGCTCTGGCATGGGGTCCTCCATAGGCTGAAGGTGGAGATCTGCTTCACTGTTAATTTCCATGGGCTGCATGTTGCTGATCACTTTGTGGCTGAACAGCAATATCTTCCCTACACAATAGCTTCATTACTTGTGTGAGGAAATAATTAATTGGATTTTACTTTTAAAATATAAATTACAGATTTATTACAGACTTACCTTTTAACACCTTAAGGTTGGAATCTGGTATTGTTCCCTGTGTATTCATTGCTAACCAACTTTTTTAAGATAGAAGAAGTTTTTTAATAGAATTATTCTTGAGGGAAGGTATATTATCTTGTTGAGATTAGCCACCTTTCTGATTTTTTTTGGTTTTTAATTTTTGCATCTAAAATAATTATACTAATCTGAGTGCAAAAAGTACCTTATAAATTACTTTTTACTTTATAACTGTGCCTTGTGCTGTGCTGATTGCTAAGTGGATATTTTACCAAACTATCTTGGATAGTGTAGTCAGCAGATTGAGTGAGGTGATTCTGACACTTGGCTCTGGTAAGACCTCACCTGGAGCATTGCATCCAGGTCTAGAGCTTTTGATACAGGAAGGACATGGACACGGACCTGATGGATTTGGTCCAGGGGAGGGCCATGAAAATGATCAGGGGGCTGAAGCACCTCTACTACAAGGACAGGCTGAGGGAGCTGGGGGTGTTCAGCCTGGAGAAGAGAAGGTGACCTAATAGCAGCCTGCCAGTACCTGAAGAAGGCTGGAGAGAGACTGTTTACAAAGGCCTGCAGTGATAGGACGAGGGGCAATGGCTTCAAACTAGAGAAGAGCAGATTTAGATTGGATGTTAGGAACAAGTTCTTTACCATGAGGGTGGTGAAACACTGGAACAGATTGTCCAGGAAGGTGATTGGGGCCCCAACCCTGAGGATATTCAAAGTGAGGCTTGACAGGGCTCTGGGCAACCTGATCTAGTTGAGGATGCCCCTTCTTACTGCAGAGGGGGTTGGACTAGATGACCTTGGAGGTCTCTTCCAACCCACACCATTCAATGATTCTATGATTTGCATAAGAGAAGTGAAAACTGGTGCCTGTACTTTTCACTTAAGCACAGAACACTACAGGATACAAAAGGATAAGTGACAGAAAAGGGATTGCCGCATTTCTGCGAAAACTTGCAGCGAGACAGGATGTTGCAAACCATCTGAGTTAGGCAGTGGAAATGTTGAAAAGATTTTCCTACCTTAAAAATGGAGGACCCTTGGTTTTGTGTGTTCCCAGACCTCAGACTCGTTGTACTGCAAGGAAAATCAGATGGTTGAGAATCCACCAAAAAAGCAAGTTAATCAAATGATAATCTCTGTTAAATGGTATAAATGAGCCACCTAAGAAATGTCATGACACCCAGGCTCACATGCTTCACATGCTGCACTGGCAATGTGTGAAGCCTGAGCACTTCATAACTTTGTAATTTCCCATCTAGCTGCAATGTTGCCCAGAGGTTCTTTAAACTGTAAGTTTTTTGTTCTCCATCCTTTTCTTTCTTCCCACCAAAGAGGCGATAAATCACGGTGATCCTCCTTGTGGTAAAGAAAAATGGGCAAGTCTTTATACAGCTTCTGTCAATGCCATCCTTTCAGCCTGCTGGAAGAGGTCACCAGGATCAAATATAGACATCTCCCACTACAGTAGAGCATGTGACCTTCAACTCTTTCCCAGTACCTGTTAACCCATCAATAGGTTGCTTTAGGATACAGCCAGTGCAAGCCTTACATTGAAGGAGAGCTTTGAGCAAATGGGTGAGCACTTATGTCAGCTGGAAAAGGCTTTAAATCCAATTGCACTTCAATAGTTTGCAGTCATACTCTTTTGAGTCTTGGTAGAGCTTGGTTCTGTGTGTGCTTTGTAAGAGGGCTGCTGGATCTGACTGGGACTTGTATGGTTTGGCTTCCTTGTTTCTGCCTGTTTTCCTACTATATTTTGACCGTTTTGTAGCCCTGCACAAAGCGGGAGGAAAAGACTTGCCCTGAATTCCTCTGGTCATTTGTCTCGTTGACTGATCCACAGCCTCATTTTTGGTTCTGTTATTTAAAATGTCTGGATTTCCCTATGCACGTGTTTGCTTTGGGTAGGCAGCCACAAACCCCTTTCACTGCGCTCATGTGAGCAGCCATGCACAGAAGCAATGAAAGGAATGAACCAGAGTTTACAGTCTGGTTCAGCAATTCATTAATTTAAGGCAGTCTATTGTCTAATTTGCTTCAACTATTTTCTAATCCATGGTGTCGTTCTCGTATTGTAATTTACTAACAGCTATGTCAATTTTTACATGTCTGAATTCCAGCAAAGGGATTTTAATACAATGCAATTGCATTGTGTAAACAGTATTACTTAAGGCAGTCCATTTGCTTGCATAACTTAGAGTCTATTAAAAAAAGGACTATTTAAAAATGTGACTTTTTTTTTTTTTTGCCTTATTTCCTACCTTTTGATTGTCGCTGTTTGCTCGGTTGTAAGTGGTTTGTTGACACCGAATATTTTAATAATTCCTTTCCAAGTCCTTGTGCCTTATGCCTTTGAGATGATGCTGTAGTAATTAAACTGTCTTTTAGTTGAAATGCTTGCGAAGCGTCCAGTTCTGTGCCTGGCAGCTGGTGATGCATTATAGAGACATTGAGCTAATCGATTAAAACCGCAGAGACATGGGAGTTGTCTGACAGCACTGTACTAGGATGAAATTAGTTGGAATTGCATGGTGAAATTAAGGGGAATGCAGGTGATTGCAGCTCTTTGGGGAGAATCCTGGGTGAGAGGGACACTGTGCGCTGATCCCTGTGTAATTAGGACAGCCATGTTTTAACAGTATTTCTAAAGTATTAAAATGGACTGGTAAATCAGCAGGGTTGTTTCCAGTGAACTTGGCATCCATCCACTCTGACTCAAATAAAATGAAATTTTTCGGCTGCTAGGAAATGTGAAATTGGACTAATTGTATCCAAACTAATCTGCTAGTGTGTTAGTCTGTAGCAGGTCCAGAGCATGAGCAGTGCATGTTTTGAGGTCTATCATCGGAGCTTAAAATATGTTGCTATACTTGCAAGTTAAATTATACAGAGTTTATGGTAGAATATTTATTGAAATAAAGGCAAGGCAAGTATGAATAAATTGAATCACAGTCCATAAAGGCAGCTCGGATATACTAGTTTGTAAAACTGCCTAATGGGTCTGCTTTGAAGTATTCCAAATGACACTCAAAGAGACCATCCTAATTCTAGGCATCTCTACATCTAAGTAGAGATGTTCCTTTTCACTTGGAACTTGCTCTACTCAAATGTTAAGGAATCCATAAAATTAATTTCTGGAAAAATCATGATTAGCTTCTCCTAGCTAAAGCAATCAAACTTCCATTCTGTTTCATATTACTCTGATAATTGTTCTAAGCAGTGCTGGGCATAAAGGAATTCACTTTCAGCTGTAATTGTACATCTCTTCATTTAAGTTTGGCAATACTGTTTGGCTAAACAGCTCAGCAAAATGGGCAGCTGTGCACTGTCTGTTTTCAATACCATGTTCAACATTACTGCTGTACTCTTTTTAAAACAAGATAAGAGGAGACTCATTAGACAGAAGGAAAAAAAATCTTATCCTGTGTGCTGGAGGTGTAGAGGGCACTCAGGAATGCCCTTTGAGGCCTCACAGAGACCATACTGGACTGCCAGCTATAGCATTGGTATAGTCCAAGGACTCCTTTGATGGAGCAATGGCAACTTCTTGCTCCCCCTCGCTATCCTGTGGCCCAGCAATGCCAGTGCTATGGGGCAACAGAGTGTGATGCCCTCTCTGGAATTCAGAAGCCAAGTCTGTCTGGTAGCTTCCAGCTGCTGCATTTCCTGGGTGTTAGTGCAAGGGAAGCTGATTAAGCTAAACTTCCATCAAAGCAGAGAATGCATTATTACAAAGGAAGAGTAGCCTCCACAACAGCCAAAGAGAGATTATTTGACAGTCAAGCCAGTAAGGTGAATAAAGAAAGAAACAGCACAACTCAGCAGAGCTATAATTTAATGTCAGTACATCTCCTGAATAGAATAAAGCCCAAACAGCAGGATCCCTTAGCAAGTACATGGCATTGCCCATTGGTCAAGGCCCATGATCTGCCTCACTGTCAACCTTTGTGCAGTGGTTCCTGGTGAGACTGGTACTTGGTTAGAGGCCAAACAGTGTTCAAGCTCTAGACTAGACTAACATCTGGAAAATACCCCTCCTATCACACTGCATCTAGGAGTTAGTGGCCATGGGCTTTGTGTTATGCTTGCCTTGTATTCAACATAAACGGTCATGTCAAATCACTACTGAACTCACAGATTTCCTCTGTAATTAATTGCATTCTGAATTGGTACTGCAGACTGACAAAACTCAGTGGATTTTCAGAAACTGTACTTTTTCTTTTATTTTGAAACAAATTTGAGTTCTTTGTCATGGTGCCTTACTTTTAAGCTGCTATATTTAACATGTCTTATTTTCTTTTCCATTTTAATTCAAGGAGTCAAGATGTTTATTTTGGAAAGAGCTGCAGCCACACAGCACCATGTTTCTCTCTAAATTAGCAATATTTGCCTTCAGTCCTATCAAACTGAATGTTTGAGTTTTATTGTGATTTTGATCTGGGCTTGTGGGGGGCAAGGAATAGGAGGGTGGATGTATAGGGGATTTTTTTGGTGCTTATTTAAAGTTTCATACACTGAAGAATAAGCAGTAGAAACACATTACATTGTTCATGATATAAAATATATTTTATTTTCACAACTATATTTACCACATCTGTTACAAAGGCAAAAGCTACAGCATATTTAAGAAAACATTTATGTAAGCAATGGGAATATATAGACTGAACTTCTCACATTTTTTCCCCCTTTTAATCTCCACATTCTACTGTACACAATGAAATAACAATTTCATTCATGCTGACTATATCTTTTCTTCCATGAGAAGTGCCACTAACTGGAATAGTAATTTGGCACTGGAAAGGGGAATTTGCTATCATCAGAGTATGTAACCTATTTTTATTAAGGTTTATCTTACAGCTCAGATGGTTGTGATCAACAATGCAGAGTCCAGTTGAAGACCTGTAGTTAGTGGTGTTCCCCAGGGGGTCTCAGTATTGAGTCCAGTCTCATTCAACATGTTCATCAACGACCTGGATGAAGGGGTAGAGTGTACCCTCAGTAAGTGTGCTGATGTGAAACCAAGGCTGTTAGCTGATACACCAAAAGTTTGTGCTACCATTCAGTGAGACATACTGCAAAGGCAAGCAACCTGTTGAAGTTCAACAGGGATAAGCATAGAGTCCTGCACCCAGAGAGGAATAACAGGATGCATCAGTCCAGGTTAGGGATTGACCTCTGGAAAGCAGCTCTCTGGAGATGCTGAAACTCTTGCATGTAGCACATGTTTCATGGACTCTTCAGATCTCCATTTCTATATAATTCCCAACCTCACCAACAAATGATAAGGGACCTGTATAGCAAACAGCATTCCAGCCCTTGGATTAACAGCTCACTATGTCCAGCTTGTGTGCAAAATGGAGATGTGTAGCCTTCTCTAAAGCGGCACTGCCAGTGGTCCCCATCCCCACAGCTAGTCAAATTCTTCTAGAGTTAGATTCTGTTGTCTGCTGATCTTTCCACACTGCTTTTAAGTCCTGTACTCAACTACACAATCCCAGCTGGTTGTGGTCTAATGGCAGAGCATTTGGAGGACTCTGTGTGCAGCGTGCCAAGCTGCATCTCACACCTGCCAAATTTGCCTTTGTTTCATTTTCTGCTGCCTTTCCCTTTGCAGATTCCTTCGGTTCAGCTCTACGCTGCAGGGCAGGCTGATTTCACACAAATAAGCTGAGGTGCATGCCACGAACCTGAGATAGGCGTTCACTTTGTTCTCTGCACCATGAAACAACAACTATCAAGTTAACACTAATTGTTTATTTGCTTGTTTTAAAATAGACCAAATTTAGTTTTATTGACCATTTTCTGGGTTTAATTCCAGGCACGTTCGATCGTTGTTATTTTGAGTTACCTTCATGTTCATGGAAGTGGCAGATGATAGATGCTCTGTTTCCAAATACATAAAACTTGGTGAAGTTGGATGTTTTTTGAGGCAGGACACACTTCTGGTTCTATTTTCTCATCAGTGCTTTCATTTTCCTCTGTTACCTTCTGTCCAAACAGTGCCAAAGTTAGACCTGTATGTACTTTTTTTTTTTCTAGGCAGAGCCTGCAGTGCATAAAGAACTCCAAATTTTATGTATTCACATCAGGAAGGAAAGCTTTTAAAGATTTCATTGTGACATGAGGACATGCATCCAAAAGCTTTTTGTAACGGAAGGAATGTGAGCTCTGAGTGGTCTGCAGGCTTATTCAAGCAGGGCAGTTGAGTGATTGACTGTGCCAGATTTCCCTCTGGAATCAGCTCCTGTTCCTGAGTACCGTTACAGTGTGAATATGAGGTACTCCAGCAGAAGCTAGTTTGGATACTTAGACGTACCTGAGAATCATAATTTTGTTTCAGTGATTTTTAAGGTCAGCTGCTTATCACCACCTTACCATGGTTGCAGGACTAAGAAAACAAAAGGGACTGTTAGTAAGATGTCAGCCATTGTCATGGTTAAAATGACTTTGCATTCATTGAGAAATGAAGTAGCTACAGAAAGAAGGTTGGGATGAAAACACACTTTCTATTTCTGATGGAAGAACAAGAATGCTTCCTTTGGTGCCAAATAATATCTAAGCATGAATTACATTCTGAACTAAGAGATCGGAGGTAGAACTGTAAATTTTGCTGGTTAGCAGTGTGGTGACAAAATGTAACATTAAATGTTGCAATCTCAAATATAGAATCATAGAATGGTAAGGTTGGAAGGGACCTCAAGGATCATCCAGTTCCAACCCCCTGCCATAGGCAGGGACACCTCCCACTAGTACAGGGCACTCAAGGCCTCGTTCAACCTGGCCTTGGACACCTCCAGGGAGGGAGCAGCCACAACCTCCCTGGGCAACCTGTGCCAGTGTCTCACCACCCTCACTGGAAAGAACTTCCTCCTGACATCCAGTCTAAATCTCCCCTCTGCCAGTTTAAACCCATTGCCCCTTGTCCTGTCATTGCAAGACCTTGTAAATAGTCCCTCCCCAGCCTTCCTGTATGCAACTTTTTATTTGAAGGATACTTATGTTAATAGGTAAAATTATTGTGCCACCTACATTAGTAATGCAGGTTAAAAGAGAAGAATGGTGCAACATAGACTCTCTACTTATAAAATTTCCTGTTGTTCTTTTCTCATATGAAATTGATAGATGAAAAAAAAAAAAGCCAAACCCTTCACAATCCTGATAGGTGAATGAAGCAGCTTGCTAGCAGTACATTCTGAAGAAACATTTTTAGTCATTTCAGTCAATTTGCTATCAATCCCAGGCATCAGTTGTGCTTGGTGTGGTGGGTTTACACCCCTTAGAGTTTGGGATTTGCCTCCCAAAGGCAAATTACTACACTATTCAGAATTTGGAAGTAAAATGAAGTTATTATTTACAAAAGTAGACTAAATGTAAAATATAATAAACATACATAAATACATATTTACATATATAACTAGACCAAAGCACAGGCACTCCCCTGAACATAGCCCAGGCTGCCACAATATTATCTGTAATTTCTTACCAGTAACCCAAGCAATGATCAGCACAAAGCAGGCAAGGCCAGAGGGAGANTTCATTCAACCCCTTCAAGTATGTACATCCCTTGGACTGTCCTGAATTCTTTGTTAAAAAATCTATTTACAAATTGCAGTTAAGACACTAGTCTTACAAACTGTAACACTTGGCTTAACCATGCTAACAAACGTTGCTGTGGGGGAGTAAAAGCTTTGTATTCTTTATTTTCTCATCCTTTTTTGCTCCTTGAAGGAGTTCCTGTAGGGTTATGGATGGAGATTCATTTATTTTGATACATTGCATCAAAAGATTTGCCCTTCCAACGTGACTGAGTTCGAGATGTTATTGCAAAGACCAAAAGGATATGTCCATATGGACCAAATTAATTAAAAATGGAAGTTAGGAAGGCTAGGTACTAATTTATTGGAAGATATAAAATCAGACTCTGTTAGGTGATTTTTTTTTTATTTTTTTTTTTAGCTTCTGGCGAAAGAATTAAGAAATCAAATTTGAATTTAAAAGAATATAAAGGTAGATCACATAAGATTTGCCTGATATCCTTCTAACCAGAAAACTGACTCCTATTTTTGGGGAAAAAAATGTTAGCATAATAGTCTTTCTGAAGCTTAATTTGCTATAGTGCTGTATGAGAAATTATTTATTCAACAAGAAAATATAGGAATTGGTAGTTCGTGGAGTGGGTAAGAAACTAAATGCAGTGAGATGGCTGCAAAAGGGAGCTTCCTAACAGGAGAACAGATTTTTGAGGAACCTCTCAAGGTATGAAAGGTGTTGAGCAGTGACACAAAACTAAGAGAAAGCAGCGGTCTGGTCTGAATAATTCTGAGGGCTAGAGTAGAGTAAATGGAATGCTGCATCTGGGGATTAATGGTACTAAATTCTCTTAAGAAGTTCCACCAAATAGGAAAGACAGAAGCAGAGAAATTGATCTTGAAGAACTTAAAAGGCACCCCTGTGGTAGAATGTGAAAAAGTCAACTGTAATCCAAAATCTGAGTGCTGTTTCCAGTGGGGATTGGATGGTAGTGGTAAAACTGTAGAGGGCAATGACTTAAGTTGCATTAAGTACTAGAAACCAGCGGCCAATACTTGTGGCACCCCCAGCCAAAGTCTGTTGTACTTCTTGCTCCAAGCTTCTACCTCCAGGGTGTGTGTACCCTGATTCAGGGTGTTGTATTGGCAGCTTCACTGTGAGCATGTATGATGTTTATGCCTGGTACAGAAGGGAAAGGTTTCACTGGGAGTTCTAGGGTTCTGGTGTGGAGGTAACCCACTATTCCCAAGGAGGTATTGCCCCCATGGGCTGGACACAAGTCTTCTGTGATGAGGAAAGTGGAAAGTGTGAAAGATGCAGGTAAAGGCTTTGAGGATCATCAGGAGAATGGCTTGTTTATCTGGGAATGAGGAAGATGGAAAATCTGGATAAACTTGGCTGGAAATTAGATATAACTAAAAAAGGAAGGCCAAGAGGCAGTAGAATTGCTCTCCATGGGGTGCTTAGAACGCCAGGGACTCAGCAAAAATGTTTTAATTTGAAGGATTATGTAGTTCCTAGAAGAGTTTGGTATTAACTGGCCACAAATAGATTTAAGATGGAAATATAATGGAAGACATCCAGCTGCTAAAGTAATCAGGACCTGAAAGAGCTACAGCAAAAGGGGCAAAACATTAAGTCTTTTTCAAAGGACAACTAATATGCTTATGAAAAGATATATGATGATTTGTGCAAATAGATTACCAAACTCAATGAACAAGGATGTCCTTTCCTACCTTTTATCCCTTGATTTCTAAGGCATTTAACTAATAAAGTGGAAAAAAAATATAATTGACCACCTATGAGATTATTTCAGAGATTCAGGGTTTTTTTTCCACTCAAAAGTCCAGATTTCCATCACACTCCTCCTGAATTCTGCTTCTGTACAAGTGCAAAGCAGTTTCTCAAAATGGTTCCTGTTTGTGTCTTGTAACACGTAGCAACTTTGTGATATGAATTGATGTAATCTACAGGGTGAGTGCATCTCGTCTTAACATGTAGGCTGGACTCACACTCCAAAGCCAGAGGGGCAACACACAGCTTCTATGCTTAACTCACTATGCACCCTAGCCTCCTGTTTTACAGTCTGAAAGAATCTTGACTTCTGTTTAAATAAGGAGTGAGGATGCTGTAGGAAAGAAGCATTATTATGTTGTGATAGTTCAGATTCAGCCACTGCATATGCTGAGATTTTAAAGTGTAGTCCCTCAGCTGTGGTAGTACATAGCTGGGAACAGCATATTTACAGAACCAAAGATCTCTTTTTTTTTTCCCCCAGACTCATTATGTTTGTCAATGTGCATTCAAAAAGTTTGTTGAATGTGGAGTGTTTTAGGTATGAGAAAATATAAATGATCAGTATGGTAATAACACTCTGATTATTTTAATGGTGTATGTAACTTTATTATTATTACTTCCTCTGTTGTTATATATTTCTTCTTACTTGTAGTTACCTGTGTGCTTATACTAATGGAGGATGCAACACAGTGCTCTTTTATTCCTGAGATGCTTAACTTGCTGTGCAGGTACTAGTTGTCAATCAAGGCTAATCAAACTGGCATGCTTAACATAATACATCATAAAATTTCACAGTAATGTCAACCTGTAATTCTTTCAATCTGGTTAAAGGAAATGGGCTAAAAACAATATTGGCATTTTGTAATAACACAGGGAAACAGAATTTCAGAATAATGTTTTTGCTGTCTGCTGTAAATATATTGTGTACACATTTCCTTTAGGATTGAATTGGTCAAATATCCAGAGTTTTGAATCTTTATTTTTCACCTTTCTCACTCTCAGATAATTTCAGCATATTCTGGAGTTCTCCCTGTACTGCAACACTGGAGATGTCCAGGAGGAAGGGGAGGCATGAGTATTTTGTCTTTGTAACACTGTAAGGCAGTGATTTATGATGGAACTCATCAAGGTGTGTTGGACGGTAGCATCTGGGCAAGAGGATCTCAACTCTGCTCTCAGCTACATTTGTATCAGTTGCATGCTAACAGTAATGGAAGCTCCTTGCAAAAAACCCAAAACAGATACAGTGCTATTCCAACTGTTAAACATAGCAACAGAAAAGTGCAGTCTGTTTGCATGGCACAACAGAGAAATGTAGGGAGAAAATGTTAGGCTTCAAAATCTAGTGTCTTTCTACACATGATTTGCAGACCTTTGCAGTTTTTTTGGTAAGCATGCAAGCCCTTATCTGACAAGGTTAAGTCCATTGACAATAGCTTGCTTTTCAAAGTTGCCTTTGGCAAAACTCTTACAAATAATTTAATACTACTGAGTTGTGAGAAAGATATATCCATTTACTGTTATTAAAACGCAGAAGTAACCCTATTAAAAGGAATGGGGTTTCTCATGGAGTAATTAATTGGGCCAAACAGGTGGTACAGAAGTCTGTGTGGGCATAACCAGTTCAAGAATGTTTGTGGCATATTCTTCTATGATGATGTTTATTTGCCTGCAGTAATTGAATCATAGAATCATAGAATTGTCAGGGCTGGAAAGGATTTCAAGGATCCTCTAGTTCAAACACCCCTGCCATGGGCAGGGACACCTCACACTAGATCAGGTTGCTCAGAGACACATTGAGCCTGGCCTTAAAAACCTCCAGGGGCGTGGCTTCCACCACCTCCCTGGGCAACCTGTTGCAGTGTCTCACCACCCTCATGGTGAAGAACTTCTTCCTACCATCCAATCTGAATCTACCCACTTTTAGTTTTACTCCATTCCTCCTAGTCTATCACTACCTGATATCTTAAAAGGTCCCTCACCAGCTTTCTTGTAGGCCCCCACTAGATAGTAGAAGGCCACAATAAGGTCTTCTCAGAGCCTTCTCTTCTTCAGACTGAATAACCCCAACTCTCTCAAGCTGTCTCCATAGGAGAGGAGCTCCAGCCCTCTGAAATTGATCGTAAGATGTTTCACATGGTGAGGAAGGAATGCCTTAGAAAGCACCAGGCAGATTTCACTCTCTTCCTAGAAGGCAATATTCTTTGAAACACCAAGCATCATATAATGAATCACCTAGGTTAGGTGTCTTTGTTAGGTGATGACACTTGTGTTTGTAAAGCAAGGACAGTTTAAAGGGAAGTTTGTGAGATGGATGTTCAATGATCAAGAATCATAGGTTATAGGTGGAGAAGCTAGTGGAGAAAGGATGATAAATGAAGCTGAAAGATCTATAGTTAGGACTTGGTGTAGAAAGTAACAACAAGAATGAAGGCTGGCAAAACAAGATGAGACTATGGTCTGTGGAAAAGGCATTATTAACAGTTAGATGACAATTAAGGTACAAGCAGAAGGAAGGAATTGTTTAAATACTGATTGTTGTGCCCAGGTACACCATCCATAGGAGTGCATGAGACCAAACAATGATTGTAGTAACAGAAGAGAAACAGAATGGAATTTGGCTTAAGATGTAAAAATCCAGCATTCTTTAGCAAAGCAATACAGAGGATCTGAGCCAATGATTTCTCATAGCAGATAGCACTAATCTTAAAAAAACAAACAAACAAAAAAATCAGACTAAGGATTTAAAGTAATACAATCCTTTGAAGGTGAAGTTTACAAATTATATCTGGAGGGAAAATGCAGTAGCATTTCAAGCTTACTTTAGTTGCAAGCATAAACAGATTTATTAGATAACATTATGCAGGGAACAGGCTGCTTGGGAAAATGATAGCTAGGTTCAGGAGCTATAACCAGGAAATTCAACAGAGTGGTCTTGGAACAAGAGGTTGCCTCTGAATACAGAATAAGAGCTTGGGAGCAAATGTGCAGTCAATGTGGACATGAAAGCAGTGAGAGAGCCCCATTTACACTCATGGACTCTCCTTACTGTAATACCTATTGGCAGTAGAAGATGATGCCATAGACCTAGCTGCTTGGAAGTTCTCTCCAAGTAGGAGAGGGAGAAATAGCCTCTCCCACCCACTGAACAAAAGGGGAAAGAACTGTTAGTTTCTTCCTAGTATCTGTGTATGAGAAGATGAATCAATAAAAGAGATGTTCCCAAATGTAGGTCTCCTGCTTTGCTTCTGCTTTAGGAGGGGAATATGTGAGTACTTGGGACTCATTGCATTTACCCTCAACCAAAAGAAGTAAGCACTGCTTTGAACATCTATCAAGAGGCCACACAGGAAGGACAGAGAGGAACAGAGTATCTGCTCAGCAAGTTTGCTGATGAAACCAAACTGGGAGGCTTGGCTAATACAGCTGAAGGAGCCAGAAGTCCAGATATTAGTTGAGATAAGGATAATTTACTACTCTATTTCAGGGATATCAGATTAGACAAAATCAAAAACAAAGAAGAGAGTAGAAAAAGTAGAAGTGTACATTGTGGACAAAACTGCTGCATACAAATTGAAACTGGAAAAAAAGGGATGAACCCCATGGGGACTGGAAACTCAGGAAAAACACAGGCATACACAAAAAAAGTAGAGCAGTAAACTTTACAAGCTGTAGAATGCATGACAAGTCCCATAAACCCCAGCCAACCCTTTTCCTGCCATGCCAAGCATGATGTTAGCATGGTGTAGAATATATGATCCAGCTTGCTGTGTTGCTTAGTGCCACTGGAGGGGTAGGGTGGCCCTTGTCCCCCCCATCTCTTGTACCCTTATCACTCCTAGTGGGGCCAGTCAGCCTAAACCAGTATGTTGGTATAGAACTGCATGCAAGTCATTCAGGGAGATATAGGAAAGGCTTAGCAGAAGTAGGAATCCCTCCCCCAGCTTCTAATCTATCCCTGTAGGAAAGATGCTCCCTCCCTGGAGGTGTTCAAGGCCAGGCTGGACAAGGCCTTGAGTAACTTGTGCTAGTGGGAGGTGTCCCTGCCTATGGCAGGGGGTTGGAACTAGATGATCCTTGAGGTCCCTTCCAACCCTACCATTCTATGATTCTATGATGACAGTCACCAAACCCAAACATTTTACAGCAAAAATGTGTCAGGACTGTAGACAAAAGTACAGAGCAACTGATATTTCTCTAATGGTTTGGGCTTTTCAAACGTGATGAAATACAGAATGCTAGGAAGAGAGTTTTTTTGAAGCTGAAAGGTGGAGGAGGTAGCCTTAATATGCACAGGGAATGTATTTTTTCTCTTGGGATCCATATCCTATTACAGTATTCCAGAAAAGGTTCAGACTGTTAAGCCAGATATCTGCAGTTGAGAATTGGTGAGAGTTCTCAGTTCTCGTGGTTAAAATCTGTAAAATCATTTTGAATGAGTATGATATTACTTTTGAAGCTCGTCGTAGTAGAACTGAAAGTGGCAAGGAAATCACTTTTAACAGCTCGGTGCTGATGTTAGTTATACATGCTGCAGACGTGTTCCAAGGCTTTGTCACTGCACTTAACCTCCTCCAGTTGAGTCGCATCTATTCGAGTGAAACCCTGAGAAGGCATAATAAGAGGAGGACAGGATACCACTGACAGCATCATTGAGAAGGTAGCAGTTCTACTATTCCCAGGTTCAAAAAAGTGACGGTTTAAATGAGCAGCACATCAGGGCAAGTTGCTGGTCTAGTCAAATAACATGCTGTTAATGAGGCTTAACAATTTAATAAAGAAGGAATGTTGTTTTCCTCTGTGCAAAAAGGATTATCTACATAGTAACTAGCACTAACATGTTTTTCTTGCTAAAAGCAGTATTGGGAATGTAGCATTGTTTTCTGGCAGATGGTGAGCCAAACAGCCAAGCACAGCTACCCCATTCAGATCAGTGAGTTTGAAACCTTGTTTCAGTCTATAACAAGATTGAGAAAGGAAGTAAAAACTACACTTACTCTTTTCACAGCATCTATTTTCTAACTGCAGCTCTTCCCCTTGTCCTGTCATTGAGCATCACTGAGAAGAGCCTGGCTCCATGCTCTTGACACTTGCTCTCCATATAGTTATAAATGTGAATGAGGTCATCCATCTGTCTCTTCTCCAAGCTAAAGAGCCCCAGCACCCTCAGACTTTCCTTATAAGGGAGATGTTCCACTCCCTTCAGCATCTTTGTGGCTCTGTGGTGCTCTGTGCAGTTCCTTGAGGTCCTTCTTGAACTGAGTGGTCCAGAACTGGACACAATATTCCAGATGCAGCTTCAGTGGAGCAGAATAGATAGGGGGGGAGAACCTCTCTTCACCTATTAGCCACAGCCCTTCTAATACACCCCAGGATGCCATTGGCCTTCTTGGCCACAAGAGCACATTGCTGGCTCATGATCATCCTGTTGTCCACCAGGACTCCCAAGTCCTTTTCCCCAGAGCTGCTCTCCACCAGATCAGTCCCCAATCTGTACAGCTATGTGGCATTGCTCTTTCCTAGGTGCAAGACTTTACACTTGTCCTTGTTGTATTTAATTGAGTTTCTCCCCACTCAGCTTGTGTCTTCAGCTTGTCCAGATGTCACTGAATGGCAGCACAGCCTTCTGGTGTGTCAGCCACTCCACTCAGTTTTGTGTCATCAGTGAACTTGCTGACAGTGCACTCTGTTCCCTCATCCAGGTCATTGATGAATATATAGAATAATACTGGGACCAGTACTGACCACTGAGGGACTCCACTAGATACAAGCTTCCAACTAGACTCTGTCCCATTCACCACAACTCTCTGATTTATTTCCTACAACCATTTCACAGTCCACCTCCGGGAAGTGTCTGACTGAAAAGGCTTTGCAGCAAATATCTGGGTAGTTAAAATTCCCCATGAGAACTAGGGCCTGGAATTGCAAGGCTGCTATCAGCTGCCTGTAGAAGGCTTCATCAGCTCCTCATCCTGATCAGGTGCCCTGTAATAGACACCCACAACTGTATCACCCATGCTAGCCTGTCCCCTGATTCTTACCCACAAACTTTCAGCTGGCTCCTCTTCCATGCCTAGACAGAACTCAGTACATTCTAGTTGCTGTCTCACATAAAGAGCAATTCCACCACCTCCTCTTGTTAACCTGTCTTTTCCTAAAAAGTACCTAGCCATCCATGATCATTTGAGCTGTCCCACTAATGTGTCTGTGACCACCAGTGTCATTAAGCTTTGGTTCACTACTAAGGTTTTTAACAGGAGAACAGAATGGAAGAGGGAGTAGAGAGATTTAATTGCACTTTTAAAAAATATAGTGAGCAGTTTAACTCTCAAAAAGGTGCATGTGGATGTTTGGATAAAATGACAGGTGTCCTGGCAAGTAATCTGGAACTCTGCTCCCTGTTTGTCACAACCACCACAGTTACAGAAGTAGGCAATTTTTGGTAGGAACCGTATGCTAAAAGTTGTTGAGTTAAAGAAAAAGAGAAGTCATGCACACCTCTAGAGAAGAATGAGAAAGCAGATCAGGAAGAATTTACACTGCCAACAAATAACTATGTAAGAGTGGAGCATCAATCACAAATTACTTCAATTATTTTGTCATTGAGTAGAATAAGAAGATACAAAGCAGCAGAAAGATGACACATTTCTTCAGCATGATTGGAATGGTTTTAGACACCAGATCAACATGAAATATAGGGTGTCTATTTGCCATCAGAACCAAATCTGTTTCAAGAAATTATGCACTAAAAATGCTTAATGTAAGTGTTGTGACCATAATGAATTTCAACTCTTATCTGTCTCATTAAGAGAGAGTTGATATTTTAATTAATTAGTTGTTGTTACGGTTATGTTATTAATTGTAATAATTATAGCTCTGATTCTGTGAGCTTCTGTACACTCCTGGGCCTCTGCAATTGCATAGATCCTGATGTGCTTCAGAAGTCTTGTGTGTAGGTTTGTGTGTAGGTGCAGGAACCATCCTACAGGTAGGAAGGAAGACTAGAATCAGTCCAACACGGCACCGTAAAAACCACCATAGCACTGTGGTAGTTCTTCAAGTGGACTCCAAAATAGAACGGAAGAAAACAGATTCCTCCTTGTCCCTTCAAGATCTAAACTTTTGATCTGTGTTAGTTTCCTCTCAAAAAGCCTAAATAAATGTATGTGTTTCCTAGGTCTTGGGGCAGATGCAGTGGAGTGTTTGGATGTTGGTTCTGACTGTTGCATGAGTTTTTCAAATGTTTGCTATATTTACTCTGACTTCAGACTGACTGTTCCTGAACGATGTGGACAACAGCTGACTGAGAGCTAAATGATAGTTGAAAGTACTTTGATTTTTCAGGGGAGAAATTAAAAGGAGAGTAAGGAAAGCATCCATTTCAAAATCAAATATTGTAATAGTCCTTGGCTACCAGATGGGAATATGTGTATACACCATATTATAAATTAGAAAACTTATCAGCTAGCAGATTCTGTATTGGATGATTTTCCCCTAAAAAACTAAACATCTTAGACATATAGAAATAAGAAATGGCAGCTTAAATGTTAGTCTTAAATCATGATAAATCATCAAACGTTGGCAATTTATGTAGTATAACATCAAAATCTGGAATAGTTTTGTAAGTCAAGGTTAACAAACCAAGATTTCTCCTGAGAACACTCAAGTTTTACCTTCAGGATGCTGTGATGCCAATACATTAAGCTTCAACGTTGCCGACTGTATCAAGCGTTGGCGATAAAATTCTTGATTAGCTTTATAAGGAACTTGTAACTTCATATTTATAAACAGACATCCAGAATTTATTCTTTTTTTCCCCAGACACTAAGATCTAACAGGGCAATAGTCCTTTCTTCCTTTAAGTTCACAGAATCACAGAAACATTCAGGTTGGAAAAGACACCTAGGATCACCAAGTCCAACCGATATCCCTACTCTACAAGGTTCACCCTAAGCCATATCCCCAAGCACCACATCCAAATGACTTTTAATCACATCCAAGGTTGGTGACTCAACCACCTCCCTGGACAGCCCTTTCCAATGCCTGACCACTCTTTCTGTTAAAAAAAAAAAAAGTTTCCTAATGTCCAGTCTAAACCCACCTGGTTACAGCCTGAGGCCATTCCCTCTTGTTCTATCACTATTTACCTGTGAGAAGAGACCAGCAGCAGCCTCTCCACAACATCCTTTCAGGTAGCTATAGACAGCAATGAAGTCTCCCCTCAGCCTCCTCTTCATCACACTAACCATCTCCAGCTCCCTCAGATGCTCTTCATAAGATTTATTTTCCAGGTCCTTCACCAGCTGTGTTCCCCTCCTCTGCACTTGCTCCAGCACCTCCACATTCCTCTTGTAATGAGGTGCCCAAAACTGAACCTAACACTCAAGGTGTAGCCTCACCAGAGCCAAGTACAAGGGGACAATCACCTCCCTATCCCTGCTGGACACCAGGATGCCATTGGCTTTCTTTGCCACCTGGGCACACTGCACGCTCACATTGAGTTGTTTGTCTATTACAACCCCAGGGTCCCTTTCTGCCAGACAGCTTTCCAACCACACTGCCCCAAGCCTGTAGTGTTGCTTGGGGTTGTTGTTACTCAGATGAGGGCTGGAAACTACTTAGATGAGGGCCAAAAATGCATGCTCTTTGGCTGAGTAAAAATGTTGTGTCTCAAAGCTAGAAGCTGTATTACAGCTGAGAAGGAGACTTAGCTTTCTGGAAGAATGCAGAGTAGCTCTGGACAGTCTTGAATCATTGGACTTCAAAGATATTCTGGTTTTACAAATTAAAATTTACTCTGGCAGCTTTCATATAAGTTTAAATGTTTTCCTATTTTTTATTTCTTTTTTTACTTATTTCTTCTTTTTCCTGAGGTTTGCATCTTGGACACGTGCTGAGATTTTAAAGAGTGTGCAGTGCAGTTCCTAAAAAAAGTTTTAAAGCTCTTTAAGAAACTAATACATTTTTAAAATAGTACTTCTGTTAAATGTGTCATATAAAGAATACATGAAAAAATGATGTGATATATGAGTTTTATAGATCTCTCTTTTGATGGCCTGCCTTTTCATTTATGTGTAATGCATCTATCCAAACTCCTGCCAATAATGCCTTATATGCCACAGCTTGCACCATCACATGTGGCACTATCAGACTTACTCTCATGTCTCTCTCAACAAATGAAAGGAATAGTAATTTATTTTCTTGAATTGGGTTAGGAAGAAGTATGTGCACAGAGATAAATAAAGCCAAGCATAGAATGACCAGTAACTTAATAAAAAATTAGGAAACCCAGATATTACTACAACTAGTCTCTGAAAGGCCGGGAAAAAAATTTCCATGTGGGATACATGAGTGGTGAATGGCTGGAGAGCTGCCCTCAGGGAAAGGACCTGGGGGTCTGGGGTGATGAAAAGCTCAACATGAGCCTGCAGTGTGAGTGCAACCCAGACAGCAACCGAGTCCTGGGCTGCAGCAAGAGCAGTGTGGGCAGCAGGGCAAGGCAGGGGATTCTGCCCCTTTACTCTTGTCAAACCCCACCTGGAGTACTGTGTGCAGTTCTGGAGCCCCCAGCACAGGAAGGACATGGAAGTGTTGGAGCAGGTCCAGAGGAGGGCCACAAAGATGATCAGAGGGCTGGAGCAGCTCTGCTATGAGGACAGGCTACAAGAGTTGGGGCTCTGCAGCCTGGAGAAGAGAAAGCTTCCAGGAGACCTTAGAGTAACCTTCCAATATCTGAAGGGGGCCTACAGGAAGGCTGGGGAGGGATTATTTACAAGGTCTTGCAATGACAGGACCAGGGGCAATGAGTGAGATTGGTGGAACACGGGAATAGGTTGCCCAGGGAGGTGATTGGGGCTCCATCCCTAGAAATATTCAAGGTGAGGCTCAAGAGGACTCTGGGCAGTGTGATCAAGTTGAGGATGCCCCCACTGACTGCAGAGGGGATTGGACTAGATGACCTTCAGAGGTCCCTTCCAACCCAAGCCATTCTATGATTCTGTGATTTTGTGAAACAGAACAGAATTCAGACTGGAGTCTAACAGCCATCATAAATACGGAGTTCTAAACGACTGTTGCTCTTTATGTTCCTTGTAATGGGTAAATCAACCTCCCTTGTGCTTGCTATGGAATATTCTACAATAAATCTATTAAAAGACATTGTGAAAAGTCATGGGAACATGTGCAAGTTTGCTAGGTTGTAGGTTGTGCTGAGATTTCCTGGGATCTGATCCTGCATTCAATGCAAATGGGCAAACCTACCATTGAAAGTCATAGTTCAGCAGAAGGTGGTACTGCATGGTGCTGCATGACCAAGGATATATTTTAGCAGTTCAAGATATTCAGCATCTGCTGTTAAACTGAAGAAAATTTAGAGATCTGTCTTTTCCCATCTCTATCAAAACATTGAAGTATTTTTAGGATCACAGCCACATCCTCTTGAGTGTTTTCATATTCAGTTTCTGAATTGGAGTCAGACAAGGTCACTACATGTGTGAATTGCCTTGAAAGGAACCCACAGCAATGTAAGAGAGAATATCCTGGTAATTCAGTAGGTGGCTGTCCATCATGAAGGGGAGTTTCAGCAGATGCAATGGTAATGCTAAATTTCATGGAAGTACTCCCATTAGCTGTAGGAAGACACAGGATCTGATTTTAATGTTTTGTGGTCAGCAAAGCTCAGGAGTTTAAAAAAAAAAAACACTTAAAAAAATGATACAGCAAAGGAAATAAAGGAACTTCAGTGCAGACATGAGGAAAGCAGAACTTGTATTGATGTGTCTGACGACCTTTCACTATGCTTGGCAAGAAGAACTCCTGTGATTTTAGTTGACTTGCCTGGAGTCTCTAGTTACTGACATTATTTGCTCTCTACTATATATATCTCAGAATCAAAGTTAGCAAAACTTTTAACCAGTTTTAATTACTCAAGTATGCAAACTTACAGCTGAAGCCCTAAATCATATCCAACTTGTATAAAGCCATCACAAAAACGATGACAGTCTTTGTCACTGGCATGTGCAATAACACATGTATTTTATATATATATAAAAAAATACACACACACATATATATATATATATATATATATAAAATCTGCTTCTGGCTTTTATTTACCTTCTGTTAATTAGTATAAGATGTATTTTAGGTAAGGAATACTGTCCCGATTATCTGTTCACTCTATTCTAACAAGGGTAACTATCATGAAAGCTGTGTGACTGTTCAATGTATTAGAAGATCTTAAGTTAGGGATGCTATAACAGAAATCTTTATAGACCTAATTGTGTTAATGAAGAGTATTTTCAGTGGCACACAAAACATTAGTTACTATAAGGAAATATTATGAACCCAAACACAATGAAAGTTTTGCTTGTTTAGAAATGGGAGATGTGAATTCTAGAAAACCCAAGCATTTAAGGGAAGCACACAAGCTTGCCAAGCCTGAGTAGTTAACCAATAGAGTGACATTTCTATTTAAATCCACCCAGAATTCCTATTTTAAATAAATAAATAAATAACGGGTAGCAATGGTGGTAGAGATTCAAACCCTTCTATTGCCTCTCTTTGGAGATGTTCTGCTGCTTGTCACCCATGCTCTATACTGTATGGTAGGTGAGATAGGTTTTCAAAAAAGCAGTTTAGCCTAGAAAGTTGTGTTAAGCAGATTATCTACTATTATTATCCTCAAAGTCATCCACTGGGTTGGTTTTAGCTTCCACAGTGTGAAGACTTGAATTGATTTTCAGCCATTGCAAATTTCTACCTTTATATGAGCACTGGACTTTAACTATAAAAATAACTTAATTCTAAAAATCTGAATAATTCTGTTTTAACAAATCTAGACTGATGTCCTTATTATATGTGAATAATAATAATAATTGTAGTACTGTGTGTGAGATACTTTAAACTATTCTAGCTGTACTTGATTCTATTTCAAATAGAATACCTCACAATAAGCAATATTTCTATCACTTAAAAATCAAATCTCATTGATTTCATTTGATTAAATGTGGTAAGGGCTTCAGAAATAAAAAAAACAAAAGAGGGACTGGAAGAGTAGCACAGATATGGAATCAGTACTCATCTCTTTCAGTTGTATTGATATTTTAACAGCTTGGATGTATCAGAGAGTACCTTCTTAGATTTCTCAGTGGAATGGGAAATAGAAGAAGTAATAACACCCATAGTTTTTAGAAGTGCAACAGACAATGGTTAAGTTTTTTTTATGAAATTGAGGTGAAGAGTTGTGATAGAGGGAACAAAAATGAAACTGAGCTCTCACAGCAGTGTAATACACAAGAGATAGTTCAAATGCCATCTCCTGCAAACCTTCATTTGAAAGCCTTTTCCTGCAAAAGTTCATTTGATTGGCTGTAATTTACATAATAATCCTATTAGGAACCATTGAGCTCACTTGCATGAGTACCAACAACTTACTTGAGAATACTTTTTAAGATTTATAGTAAAAAGCAGGAGAAAGGAATAATTGTAGCTGTCAAAGGGCAGAAACATTTCCCTTAGTCTCTGAATTTCATCTGCATCATTGGTAGCCTTCATGTTCTGGACTGGGATGAGAACCTGAGCAAATCCAGGTTTAGAAGTCCCACAAGTATATGACAAATTGCCACTCCCTGAAAGCTAGGGAAAACAAACCTTCTGACTTTAGGAACTGATGGATTCAATAGGCCTGCTGATACCCACTGACTCAAACAAAAGCAGGAGTAGTGGCTTCCTTGGTGAAGCACAAGATAATGGTGTGGAGTACTGGTTGAGTAGGAATGGCTGGATGGATATTTCTGAAATATTGTTTTCTTAGTGCTGGGAGTGAAAAACTTCATGTATTGACTCAGGTTTATGGGATATAAGAGAGTCTCCTGGACAGCTGAAAAAGAAAGTTACTTTTCACAATTGCTATTTCTTAGGGTTGTAATTTTTGGGGCAGGATTCAGAAGACTACAAAATGTTTGTGTTGGCAACACAGCCTTCACTGAAAGGAGATGGGTTTTGTCTTGTCCTAGGAAGTGCTCAGCCTATCTCGTCGGCATAATTTTCTCTTGTTTACTTTTACTAGGATTTATTTCTTTGTTCTGTCCATAGTGTTCTGTGTCTATCCAGAGGCTGACCTCTGTTTTGTGGTGGACAAACAGGACAGAGTGATGTCTAAGTGCAATGTAGTATCTGATCAGAATTGGGTGTTGCCTATGGCTTGCATTTTCCCGGGGTAGATTTTTCTCTTTTGATGGTCCAATATTTCTGTTACTTAGGTTGGTGTATCCTTAGCAGGGGTCCTCATGAGCACGGGCTGTGGAAGTGAATTTTTATCCTGCCATTTTCCACAGGTTATTCCAGCACAAATTTCAGAATAACTGTTGGAGCCCAGCGGTAGGTTTTGACATGCTAGATCTTTAGGACGTGACATTTCTGTCTGACTTATGCTGCTGAAGGTTGCCAAGAGGTGGAAGAGTATGTGACACTCTAGTAGGAGCAGTTAGAAGTGGTGTGTCCTCTCATCACAGAATCACAGAATGTCAGGGGCTGCAAAGGACCTTGAAAGATCATCCAGTCTAGCTCCTCTGCCAGAGCAAGGTTTGCTATAGCAGATCACACAGGAACTCATCCAGGTGAGTTTTGAGTATCTCCAGAGAGGGAGACTCCACAACCTCCCTGGGCAGCCTGTTCCAGTGTTGTGTAACCCTCACAGTGAAAACATTCTTCCTAACATTCCTTCTCATGTTTACATGAAACTTCCTATGCCTCTAAGGTGGCGATCGTGGGTTTAGTTACCCTAAAAGTCTTCTGTGATCTAAAAATAAAGGAAAGTTTGATCACCTGAGCAGGGGCTGTGGTAGAAAGCCAGGTAGCTGGTGAGTCAAGCTGCTAAAACCGAGAACTCTCCCAGCTGTGTCTTGTCTGCTTTTAACAGGTATGCTTGAGCTGTCTTGAGTTCACAGAGCCAGGTGGTTTGTGCCAGTTGTATGCACTGTCTTTAGAGGCAGATCTCAAGGGTAAGCCTATTTCCACTCTGGACCTGGTTTCCTGAAACAGTGATGGCTTTTTTTGGAGTAGGACTACAGCATGAACCAGTTTGGGCACTACTGTGAATTGCAAACTGATGTGACAGGATAATATATGATATGGGCTTTGAGACTGTACCCCAAGGGTGGTGTAATCTGAAGCTGATTCAGAATGTTGTGTATGAGATATGGGGACAGAACAGAACCTTTTATATCAAGAAAAAAATATGTGAGAGAAATAGGGAAAAGAGGGGTTTTGGTAACTGAAACAATAACAAAGGCAGAAAAAGGATGGGGGTCTTTACAAATGGGCAAGGAAAGATGTCAGTAAGTGAGAGAAGGGGCATATTGCACTCTTAAGACAGAAACAAAGATAAAATTGCTGTTGATATGAATATAAAGGAGAACCAAAACAGTTGTTTTAGAAAGATTAAGACTTAAGAGTGTAAACATTAGACTGGCATTGAGGAGTTTTAACTTAGTTTCTAGTTCTTGAGTGATCCTGGACAAACATGTTAAGCTGTCCTTATCTTATTCTCTGTCTGCAAATGTGGATAATAATGTTTCTGTATTCCTCAATACCAGCATGTGTAGTTGAGGCACTCAGCTGCTATTACTGTAGAGTTATGTAAGTGCCAAGGTAGGTAGGTTAACCATTCACAGAGAGAAAAATTAAATCTGCAGATTAGGAAGGAAGGGGTAAAATACTGGGAGAAGAAACATTGTAAGTGCTGAAACAGTTTTGTTTTGAAACAGCAGAACAACTCTTCTTTTACTGTTCTATACAGCTGAAAATGCCCATAATACAAAAATCTCGTAACTATCTAGAGCATATCATGGGCAATTCAAGAAGAATTTAGTTTATTTTTCTTTGACTCAAAAAGCTTTATTTCCTTGCCTACCTCAGGGTATTTTGTCACACTATTACTGTTGAGTGGCTTGTATGATTTGATGACAGTTTTATGACTAGTCAGCTTGCTCTGCATTCAACGCTGACCCTTCTTGGCGCAGGAGGTTTGCGTAGTTGACCTCCAGAAGTGCCTTCCAACCTGAATGATTCTTACGATTCCATCTAGAAATGGAGAGTGTCTAGTGCCCCAGTACAATTGTCACCTCTGACCATCCTGATTCACATCTTACTTGCTCTCATACATGTGCACAATAATCTTGATTTTCCTGGAAATACTCTGAGTTTTCATCCTGATATGTGAGGCCAATAGGATGTGCTGTGCTCTATCGTTCTAGTGCAACTACTTTTATGGGAACATGACACTTTAAATTTTTCATACTGGGCAAGTTTTAGGACTTTGTTTTAAAGCTCTGCATTTCACATGAATTCTCATCTTGAAGATTTTAATAGCATCCCTAGTGCTGATGGTAGCCCTAGGATGAAACTAGCTTCTGAGGTAAAGGCTGAATGGATCGCTAGTGTTAGCCACTGCTAAGTGAGAACATCTTTTATGTACATGGTACTAGAAGTTATATGATTTTGTTAATGTTATTTTTCAACATTTACTTTCCTAAATGCTATTTTTCATAGTTGTGGTTAACATCAGCAGTGCATTATATTTTCTGTTTGCACATAGAATTACTTCTCTTGACTGATAATCTCTGCTGGAGACTATTGTCTCACATATTTCTCCTGGATGTTTCTCTGAACAGTCCATGGGATATTTACAGTGCTGGAAAAGGATATAGATAACCTCCAAATGGATTTTTTTTTACTCTTAACTGAACAGCTATGTTACTGAGTTACAAGGTTCCTCTTGCTCCATAACACCAAACTTTGTGCAGGATTAGTAGGGAAATATAATGCATACATTTTAAAACTAGAAAGATTTTTTTTTTTGTATGTTAAATTGTGAGTAGGAAATATTACAAATTTAATAAAGTACAAGTTAATTGTTTTATTTAACCTGTTTGCTAAACAGAAGCCATCTGGAATCCTAGCAACAAGACAGAGGTCAACAGAAAGTTACTGCTTCATCCTTTTCTGTTTGCTAGTTGAGCATGTCCCATTATGAAATACTGGTTTTAAGCTGTCTTGTGAACAGGCCAACATAAGTATGTGTGTGGGAATAACACCAACAGTTCCCTGCTGAAAGGAAAATAATCCTGTAAAACATCCCAGAATAGTCCTGACACAGCTGAGTGGCTTCAGGGCATGCCCAGAAGGTGTTCAGAAAGGTCTTAGTTCTAAATGTGTTTAGGCAGATGCATGAGCTAAAAAAAAAGCAGTGAGTGCCTTTGTGGACCCCTACTTACATGTAAGGGTCATTGCTTGTTTTTCTTATGTCTTGAGACTTTTTTTCTAACACCTTGGGGTGTTTGGGTTCTTTTAATTTAGTTTTATGAGTCTACTGAAATAGTTTCATATGGATGCTCACAAAAGACAAAAGGCCAGAAAGAAAGATTTCTCTAGAAGATTAAAAGAAGTCAGCCTCACAGAGCCTCACATTTAAAGTTTGTGCAACAGTAAAGCTGAATATTTAAAAAAGAAAAAAAAAAAAAAGGCAGCAATATTGTCTATCTTTTAGCATTAAAAAAAAACCACTGTGTTATTTTTATGAGCCTGAAGCTGACACACTTGTACTGAGAGAAATTTAAGGAACTATTGTGACCAACTGTAGTCCTTGACATCCAATAAAGCTACAACTCTTTCAAACCCATTCCTTATTCTGGCAGAACTACCTCTGAAATACTTTTCTTTAAGCATACAGCATGGGTAGTTTGCTCAAGTCTTAGGCAAAGGTTAAAATATTGTTATTCTGCTGAGAAACTTCTCGGGAACTTCAGTGTCATGTCTAAGCTCAGAAGTCCAGCATTTCATGAGAAGTAGGGAGGTTTTGGAGAACAAAATCAGCCTTTTAGAAAGCTAGGATGATTGTGAGTGTGTGTGCATGTAGTGTGTGTTTGTAAACAAAAGCTTAGTAAACTTGGGGTAAGTTTTTTAGGAAGGATTCAGCGATAAGCAAAATTAATAGACACCATGTAAGATGATGTTTCTCAGCCTTTCAAGGAAACATTAAGGATGGTGAAGATTAAGGGGAAGGAAGATAACTTTTGTTAGTGAGTGAGAATTGCTGAAAAGAGGGATGGATCTGAAGACTCTAGCTGCAGTGTGGGGCTGGAATTTAGCAGTGGTGTGTGAATGAAAAGGGTTTGAGTTTTGAATGCAGAGTACAAAAGAAGTGGAAATTGATTAATATACTGAAAGCAGCAAATGAAAATGAGATTCAGGAATGGCTGGAGGATTAATTGGCCTTGGACCCCTTTCCTAAGAGAAGCAACAATGACCAGAATAAGGAAAATAAAAAAATTAACTTGTGTTTTAAATTTGCAGGGAAAAAAAAAAAAAAAAAAGTAGTAAAACATAACCTTTATTAACATCTGCATGAAACCCTGAATAACATTCTGTGATAACAATGGACAATGCATTCGTTAACATGCACATTGCTGAACACACAGCTATTCAGAGTGAGCTCATGCTGTCACAAAGATCTTGTTCTGAATGGGAACCTCATGGTTTCAGCAGCTTCCTGGGCAGCCAAGCTTGGCAGAGTTTGACTTTTTCCACCTGTTTAGTTGCTGAATTATTTGGAAATGAAAAAATCTAATGGCAAACGGCAGTAAGCTTGGGAGAGTGAAAAGGGATTTGTGCTTGAAAATTCCGGACAACAGCTCATTGCATCTCTGTTCTATACACTGTGCTAGATTTGGAGTGTTCTCTTAACTTCCTCCGTGGCGTTGCTATGCGTTCGTCTTGCAGAGTGAGAGGCATCTCGCTGGCAAATGCAGTCAGCTCCTCTCTCTTTCCCCCTTGTACCTGCCTTAGTGTATTCTATCATCGGTGATAGACACCACGCTTCTAGACTCCGAGTTACAAATCTTGTGGTGAAAAGGACTAGCCCCTGTCCCTAGACAGAGTATCATTAGCATTTGTTAACCTAGCCTGGTGGGGGTTATTCCTGCTGTGTAGAGAGGTAATTTGTGTTTGCCCTTCCTTTTAACTTGGGGAATTGCAGTTAGTTCAGCCCAGCTACAAGTCTGTGAGCTGCTGAAGGAAGCCGAATGTGTTATTGCAGGTTTCAATGCACACAGTCCTAAGGAACCCTGGGAATGTAGATCTTGTAAGCAGTTTTGCTTTTATTTTTAACCTGGTCTTTGATAACATGCAAGAATATGATAGACAGTTGAAAGGATGGAGAGGAGCGTGCGTGGTGTGGATCTGTTCCATACTTTAGATGATGTATTCAGACTAATTAATCTCAGGTTGGCAATACTAACATGTTGATGCCCAATATACTGAAGTCAATGGAAAAAGCCCTAGTGATGGTAGCGGACTCAGATCAGCCTTCTGAACCTCTTGTTTTTGAAGTGGTATGTGGTAAAAGGTTCAGGGATGAAAATCTATTAGACTATTTAGACATTCAGAGTGGTGTATATAAAAATTACAAAAAATAGCATTATGAGAGTGTTCCTAGTTATTCTGTGGTATAGAGGCTCTAGTTGCACATCATCTTCATGGATAAAGTTTGTGGCTTACTTCTTTGCCCCATAGAGTGATGCCACAGTGTGGTGGCTTCGAGTAAGAACTTCTATGCTCTTTCCAGATGTAACTGGGCATGACTTAAGTGTCTGTTCTATGTTGTTGTCAAAACCCAATATCATGAAAAGGATCCTGTTGAGTGCCTGTAAGTCTCTTACATATCATCAGCTGCAGGAAAAAAAACTGCCAGCGAAAAGTAGAAGTGTGCAACAAGCTCATTAGGGAAATAGTTGTCTTCTGTGTTCATTAGACTTAATCATTGCTCTGATTTTTGAAACTGTCGAAGTGTATCATAAATTTTATTTCAGAATCTGACTCTCCTGGGAGTAAAGTTGTTAAACGATCTACAGGCATAACAAAGTATTTTAGCAGTACCTGCAGAATATAACAACTTTCCACTTTCCTTGAAATTAGACAATCTCATACTAATGCCCTTAAATTATGAAGTTCAATTGCCAAAATAACATTCATCCAGCTTGATGGCTAGATATTTCATTAAACTCCCACTGCACAGAGGTTATCTACTAATATCCAGAAGTGAGTACATTGGTGTCTGGGAATAGAGGTAGACAAGCAAAAGACAATAAATGGATTGAAGCAAAAACATGCAGTCCCCTGGAGGGCTGGAGTAGTTAGCAGCTGGAGGAGGGCCTGGATATAGAGATGGATATTGAAACATTTGATATTCAAGCAGATAAAATTAAGTTGAATCAAGTGTGCAGAAGATGAAGGTGTGAGTTTCAGCGTTCGTGCTTAAATTGAATAATGTCAGAAAAGGAAGCTGTGATTTAATAAAGATTTATTTTTTAAAGTTACCTTGACCCCCTCAACTACATGTGATGCATTCAGCTCTTCAGTGTAGCGTGAACATTTATAAGCAATTATTATGAGATTAATGGCAAATTTCACTAACCGTGTCTTTGCTTTTCTGTTTAATGATAGAACAGAAGTTAATGAAAAATGCATAATTTTGACATATTGTGTATAAAATATGTCAGTTTGGGAAATGGGAATTAAGCACAGTTTGCCTTCGAATCTATTGTGGGTAATATTGGTGGGAACAATGTGGTAGCTATGGGATGGTTTTAAAGAACAGCTAGCAGTGAGGTTCAGAACTTGTATGTTTAGGAAAACTGCTTTTAGTTCTGAGGGGTATTAAGTGCCCTTTTCATACGTTATATACAATAGCTGTCTCATCTAATTTTGAAGGTCTTTGGCATTCTATATATATAGGTATATAGAACAATATATGTGGTGTAGGTATATACA
>WBNM01041996.1:139592-215179 GCA_013399055.1 Ramphastos sulfuratus
TTTCTTCATGTTGCTGAGGTTCTGACCCAGCCACTGGAATGAAGGGTTATTGATGTGTAACTCAGTTTTGTGGCTTAATGTGGTGCACTTTGTCCAGCCAGCTTGTAAGTGATCCTTTAAATTGCAGATGCTGCTGAGGTTATACAATTTAATTATAATGTCACTTTACAATTATAAAGAAAAAAAGGCCTTTTGCATTGCTTAATGAATACAAATTGTGCACAAGTTGGAAATACAAAAGAATAAAAATTAACATTTGTCCTTCTTGCCAAAGTATTTACATTTTTACAGCCGATAAGTAGCACAATAATTCCATTACCTATATCCATTAAACATTTGTGCTTTTCATTTAGTGATTTGTATACAGTAGTTATTAATAAAATGAAACTGTCAGCATTTGCTGCTTTTGCCCATCCTCTTCTTACCCTTTTTTATTCTGTCGCAGACAGAGTAATTAGAGGTTGAAAATGCTATGTGCAAATGCCTGTTACAAGGATTAAATTATATAATCATGGTAATTATTTTCCTTAAAACTCTTACTGCCAACTGTAACATTTTTCACTTCACCAGGTTTTTGGTGTGGTTATTTTTTGTTGTTGTTGTTGTTGTGCTGTTGTATTTTATGAGAAAGTGGAAATATTTCCCCATTCTGACAATCTGCTGCAAGTTACTAGTTTGTGGTCAGATATGATAGAAGCCCATATTCATTTAATACTCGCCAATCAGAACTTGACAGAGGTATTGCTTATGTTCTCATTTCATCACTGAAGCATGCCGGTGTAGTTTAGTCTCTAATTACTCTCAGACTGAGACGTTCCAAATATTCCCATGGTGGTAATATTTTTCTGCCTGGATGAGTCATTACGTTGTTTGGCAGACTGAAACACCAGCCTTTCCTTGTTGGAACACTACCCCTCATGTAGCACCACATCTTTTCCTCACTGCTGTCTGTTCCACGACTTTCATCCTGCTGTGACATTTCAAGCTGTACCGTACGAAAGCACATTTGCCTTCCTTCTATCTGAGTGATTGGACCGGTGCCAGCTCTTTCTTCAGGGCCAAGGACAGGGGACTGGGATAGTCTGAATAGAACTGCTTAATGATCTAATGGAGCAGTGGCTCTCTCCTGCTGAGAGATAGGGCTTATTTGTTTGCTGGTTAGAGAAAAGGTCAGGGAAATCCTTTTCAACAAAGGCTGTGACAGTGAGAATGTGCAATACCACACATTCCTGCGGCTTGAATAACTTCATACATCAGGTGTTCCCCTCATGTTAAAAATCCTTTTATGTTTTCATTTCATTTTCAATATCCTGCAGATGGCAGAGAGATGAAAGTGATGAATTCTACAACTTGGTAATATAAAGCCAAATGTTGTTCCTTGTGATAGAAGGAGGCTTCATACTAGGAGTTTAACACCAGGGAAGGTAATTCTGATAGCTCGCAGTATTTCGTAGAGGAGGCTGGTTTTCCTTGTCCTCATTGTGAAGCTGCTTATATGACTTCCAATGCCTTTATGCTTTACAAGACTAAACACAGTTTGCATATTTTCCCACCAAATCTGAGGAGGTCTGCAGTTCCAGTTTGCTCAGTTGAGTTAATGTCATTTCAGCTTTCCACAGGATCTGAGAAGCGGCACACTTCTGGCAGAGGAGAGGTACATGAGGGGTGATGCTGCCGTGGGTTTTGAAATTGCTCAGAATGTTGCATCAAGTTAAAGTTTGGGGCAGACCTGTCCAGGTTTCCTCAAAGAAAGCTGACATGACAGGAGCAGCAGGGACTGGCTCAGTGCCACCAGAAGATCCCTGTGCATGTGGGTGACCTCACTTGGCCAGGGATACTGCTGGCTTCATTCCCAGAATGTGTTCATGATGCAAGTTAAAGCAGCCACAGTGTACCCCAAGATCTGGGCCACGGGATTTTTTTATTCCATGCTTTAAAGCTGATACCTGTTTAAAGGGGCACAGTAGACCTCTGAACTGGATTTTCCCCATACATGTTTGTTATTTTTGCTGGTTGGGCTTCTTTGTTTGTTTTTATTTTTTCCAGTGAAGTTTTATGTAATGCCAGAGAGCCTCTAAGTGAAACAGATTAAAAAATAAGCAAATTTCTTTTCTTTTTCTGCTGTCTCCCTGTTTCTTTACCTTTGTCCTAGGTGCTTTTGAAAGCTATTTCTGCTCAGATAGCTTTCACTGAGCCTCCCTTTTTGTTTGTTTCTGTGAGGCTTTTGCCGAGAGACAGGAAAGAGAGAAGCCATTCTTAAAATATGAGTGAATGGATTTAAAACCACAGAAACTGGCAGGTGGGGCTCAGGTGTTGGTATAGCACCTGACAGTGCTCTTGTTTTGTTTGGCTTTGCTTTGCTTTTTGTTCTGTTTTTAATTGACAAGATTTCAAGTTGACACTAGCTCTTTTAACAAAACAACTGTAGGTTGCCATTTCTAATGCAGCTGAAGTTTAGCAGGAAAAGATGGGAGTCAGCAGTGCCACAAAAGAACAGAATGTTCTGATTATAAAAACAATGATCCTAATCCACAACAAAGTTTTCAAATGCATACTTCTGCTCTCGTTGATGTGATCCCAGGAGATAGATGGGAACCTGAACCCTTGAGGTTCTTTCCTGAGTAAAGAGGATTTAAAGATAAGCAAATTCACATAAAAATGTTCTGATAACATCTTCATAGATTAGGAATAATATGCCTGCTAGTCGTAGAATTTCTGTCAACTAGGCAGAATCTTTACTTCAAAATAAAAGACTAGGTGAATTCCAGCGAGACATGTAGCAAAATATTAAGAGTGCTAGGAAGAAAACCCAACAAGCAACAGCAGGAATTAATTAATAAACTACTTATGAGACAGTAAATAAAAGTGTGTGTGTGTGTGTGGAGGGAAGTGAAAAAGAAGCAGGTCCCTCCACGTCACGGTTGAACTGCACTGGAGGTGGAATGTGGGATGCTTGCAGTCTGCTCACTCAACTGTATTTGACTAGGGCCGTCATCCCCTCAGCTTTCACAAGCACTGAATGTGTCAAAAATCTTTCAGAGGAAGTGTAAATTTTAACCAGCCTGCTTCTGGTTCATATTTAATGTTGTTTTAGAATGATTAAATCATATTGATTCAGGGTATTTCTTCATCAGGTTCCATGGAGGTTAGCATAAATCAAAAAGATAGTTCAACGTGTGAGTACCTGTTAATTATGGTAGGGGTACAGTGCTGATTCATTAGAATTTGTCTCATTTAGCCCTACTTGAATTAAGGGTTTGTAATTTGTGCATGCTGTGCATTTTTATAGGACAATGGCTCTGTTTAAGGACAGATTTTGACCTAATTTCAGTGCTGCCACCTTAGTCTAGAGGTATCCATGCCTATCCCAAACTTGTTTGAACACAAACAATAATTTCAGTCATTCAACCATCACTGGAAAGTGGATAATAACTTTTTATTCTTGTGATTCCTTGTGTTACAAGCTGTGCATCTAAGGAACTAATGGAGCTTTAGTTTTTGTTGTTGTTTTTGTTGCTTTTTAAATCCTGACATGTTGATATGTATGTTCGTGCATGTATAATATCAGCTCCTTTGCTAAAATTTCATCTTGAGATATTACATCAGAATTCAGTGTAATCCCATCCTTATCATTTTGCTATCATTACCTGTTAGTGGAAATTAGGCAGGAAGATATTTGATCTTAAGTAACTGGATTAAACTTCCACATGGAAGAAAATTGACCAAGAAAAGCTGTGTATCTGTCCTAAAATCATCTATACAGTACAAAGGCAGCACAAGTTGTCCTCCATCAGGAAATAGTTGGGCATCTTGCAGTCAATATTCTTATTTTCACAATGCAATGTCAAACTTTGAAGGTGACTACTTTTAAATTTTGGGTTTGTGTTGGGTTTGATTTTTTTTTTAAAGTTTTTTTAAAATTTTTTGGTGTTGGGTTGCTTTGGGGTGTTTTGGTGGTGGTGGTTTTGTTGGTTTTTTTTTCATAGTGGATTGTCTTGATTTCCTTCTCCTTCCTTTAATCTAGGATAAGAGTTTCTGACTTATTAAAGAGGCTGGTAAAACTGCACATATTGAAGAACAGATTCTGTAGTAGTAGCTGGCAGAAATGTTAAGTGCTTTTCACAGTCAACATTCAAACAGATTATCAGATGGCATATTTCACCCTGTTGTTACTTTAAATGAAGTGACCATGAAATCAACAAATCTGCTGTCAGGTGCCTGTCACGGAGATAGTTCTCCCTGTCACACAATGCCTCACATAACAGGTAATGTGTTTTTAAGAATCAGTCCTGTGTCACCTCATCAAGTCCTTGTTAAAAGATGAAATAAGACGGATGGTGTTGTCTCCCATAGAGCTGACTGAAATTCAGCAAAAAACAATGGATGCAATAAGAAAAACCAAACCAAACCAAAACCAGTAACACAGGTGCCAGTAAGATGCGCCTGACTGTGTCATTACTGTCTTTTACCTTTTGTCCTGAGAACGATTATTCACTTTTTCCTGCTTATTTCTTTTTTTGGCTGAGCATTAATTGGGGCAAGTTTAAATTCTCTGATAAGGACAGGCAGAATTAATCCTCAGTCATCAAAGAAGTGAGAGCTCGGAGTGGTGGTGTGCCAGTGAGCCACGCATTCATTTGGAATGGTTAAGACCTGCTTCCGTGCCTAACAGAGATGACATTCATAATTAATTATGAGGGGTTGCTAACAATAATTTTGTTCAGGAATCTGAAGCTTAATCATTAAATTCAGGGCCAGGAATAAACTAAAATTACCATATTCTGTTTTTCTCTGTGTACTTTCATAACAGTTCTCCCAAAAAAAAAAAAAAAAAAAAAATTTTTGTCTTGTTCATGAAATTTTAATTATAGCATCACTCTCAGCTTCTCAGTGTAAGGAACTGTCAACCAGCTTGAACTCTGCTGAGACAGATGCTGCAGGTTTTCTGTGGTTTAGTTGCTGGTTTGTGGGTTGTTTTGAGGGAGGGGGTTGGGTTTGTGGGATTGGTTTGGGGGTTTTTTTGTTGTTTGTTTTGTTTTTGGTGGTTTTTTTTGTTTTCTAATTTTGTTTTGACTTTTCAGACACCATTTTTGATCCAAAAAAAAAAAAAAAAAGGAGAGAAGTCACCTTAGTGATATATGAGCATCTGCCACTGCAATTTATTCTTTCATGGCTAGGTTGTGAATAAGACTAGCATTAGTATATTCAGGCTAGTAAAAGGAAAAAAAAACCAAACAACAAAAAACCCCAAATCTTCCATCACTACAGCCAAATGTAGTTTATTTATTAAAAAATCTTTAAAGAGATGATTTATAAATGTCATTTACAGAAGCAAGCAAGTGGACAGAAGGTGCAAAGATTAGCTTGCTGGCCAGCAAAATTAGTTGACTCCAAAGATCTCATGGCACCCACTAGAAATTGATGTAAACTTCTCTCAGCAGGATGAAAAGGAGGAAAGGGGACCAGGCTTCTGTGAGGTGGCTGAGACGCTTGGGACTGTGTTTTAGGTATCGTGCAGCTCATGATTTCAAGGTGAATTTGAATTGGATACATAACAATAGAGCACCAATGCTCTGAGAAAATGAATACTGTGGCCAGTGAAAGCAGAGAGTCAGTGAGGCACTGACTTAGTGGGCAGCCAAGATGCCTGCATCTTGTGAGACAAGACTGGTTTATAATCAGCCACTTCTTTCAGGGTGTCCATGCTGCTTGCCTAATTCATGACTGTTATAATGTAATCAGATATTTGATCCAAACACATGATTTCCATTTTTACTTTCCTACAAATTGCCTGGATACATTCTAAATGCACTTATATTTGAGACACTGAAGATACTGCAGTGCCATTTCTGAGTAACTTCAAGGAATTATGGGTTGGGATTACATGGAGAAACTGCAGTCAGGTTACAGGAAAGCGAAGATTAGGAGAAACATGCTAAAACCTTTAGTTGGGTTGATACTTGGCAACACTTTTTAGTGCATTTCTCTTCTCTGCCTGCTCAATGCTTTTGTCATGATGTAGGAATGGAGAAATGATGCCTCTTGGATTAGAAGTGGAGATGGAGTAGAAAGAGCAAGAAGTGTTAATGATGTTTTATGTATTGGCTTCTCTTATGCTCCATATGGGCAAATGCTGCCACTTTGCTATATTAAAATTGGAGACAGAGCCCAGCCAAATCTTGCATCATGATTATTAATTTTGTTTATTGTCAAAGCCAAAAAGAGGTTAGAACTGTTAGATACCTTTTTGGTAGTGCCACAAATTATTTTACCCAAATAGTTTATTGTTGCTGTTCTTGTTCTGGCAGAGAAGTAGCTGCAGCTCCATTCAAAAATGAGCATAAATCTGAACAAAAGGAGTAAGTCTGGGACCAGCTTGATCCTAGTCCTTGGCCAAAATTCTGGTTTTTAGCTGCATGAGTGGAAATCATAGAATAATCATAGAATGCTAGGGGTTGGAAGGGACCTCCAGAGATCGAGTCTAACCCCTCTGCAAAGCAGGACTACTTAGGACAGGCCACACAGGAAGGCATTCTGACGGGATAAGATGATCTCTAGGGAAGGAGACTCCACAACCTCTCTGGGCAGCCTGTTCCAGTGCTCTGTCACCCTCACAGTAAAAAAAAGTTTTTTCCCATGTTGAGATGGAATTTCCTGTGATTGAGTTTATGTCCTTTGCCCTTCATCCTGTCACTGGTTATCACTGAAAAGAGACTATCTCCACCATCCTGACAGCCACCTTTCAGATGTTTGTAGTGCCATGCTTCAGATGTTTGTAGCACAGTGTCATGGGCAGGAAGAGAGTGAATCCTACACACTATATTGAGCACAACCCTCTGCAGAAATGGATGGAGTGAAACCCATAGCTTCCCCACCACTGAGTAAGTTCAATACTTGCATACATCACACAGATTTAAAACGGTTCTGTGTCTTCTAGAAATCATGGTAGGATTGATTTTATAGCTGTTCCTCATGTGAGTGCCATTGGAGACCAGGTATAGAGCTGTACATGGATGTAGGGTGTATAGGACCTGGAAAAACAGAGCAGACAGTGGTGAGAGTGGGAAAATCTTCTATACATCTAAATTTGAAAAATCAGAGGATTTGATTATAAAGTTTAAGCAGCAGGAATCCTATTCTAGTGAAAGTCACATAAACCACAGAGAGATTACTTCTGGATATGATTTAGTAGGCTCTTCACATGCCTCTGAAATGTGGAGCTAAACATGATGAAAACTATTCCAAGGTCCTCTATTTTTGCTTGCCAGTGAAGAATACTGGAATATTTACTGCCTTCTTATTTATGGTGGGAGGACTTCAGAGATCTTCAGAGAGCTCCTGGACAGTGATAATGGGAGCTCTTAGGTGAAGACCCAAATCCTATTGACTGCAGCTGCAGTTAGAGAGGGTGATCTTGTTCTCCACTTTTTTCCTGGTTACATATTTCTGCCCTCTTTGCTGTGCCACCACAAGTGTGTGATGGCTTGGTTAGCAGATCAGCTGACCAGTCCAGCTGAAGACTATCTCAGAGAAGTAATTCCTGTCCCCTTAACTACCTGGCATAGCTCACTGCACAGATGTGTATGTGCTGCCATAAGGTTGGAGGCAGAAGCAGAGCCCAGATGTGGGTAGGTTGGTGAGGTTTCCTTTTTCAGCAGTTTGAAAGTGATGACAGCTGTCTATGTGCAGGAGAAAAGAAGACAACAGTGCTGAAGAACACTGGATCTTACTATCTAGTGCCTTTCTTTTCCCTATGATTTTTCCAAATGTATTGTATGCTTAGCCCTCTGAGTGATTGCACCACAGGAAAAACTGAGACATGCATTCAGTAAGATTTTCATTTAACTCAAGCATTCAACAAGCAAGTTAAGTAACACAGCTACTATATTTTTAATTATTTTTTTTTTACATTTCTGTCACAGCATGTATTAGAAGTTTCTTGTGCTAAAAGCCTGCTACTAAGAACCAATACATAAGTATCACTAAGTATTTCCAAAACTGCAGGACAGGAATTTTAATGTAGATAATGATTTAAAGCCTAGAATAATCTCTAGAATCTCGAGTGATCTGGAGTCTTATGTCTGGAGCACCACTACCCTTCCCTGCTCTGAAAATTTTAGATCTGAAGGATCTTGAGTTGCCAAAGGATGGGATCCAGGTTACCAAGATGGATATTCTCTTTTACCATGCCAGTCCCAAAGCTGCCACAAATGAAAGGTGTATTTTCAGTGAACCTGCACACATCAAATTCACTTTCTTAGACGTGGCTATGCAGGTACTCATGTTAATTTGGGCACAGTACTTCCTGAGAATGTCTTCCTAAGACAGACCAGCAACCTTTAAAAATGTTTCAATACCTAGTTAAATGGGCAGGCCAGGAGTTTTGCAGAGCAATACAGGACTTTCTCAAGAATGTCACTGAGAGATCTGACCCAGTGTTGGATAATTATGACTGGCAGGGTGTATGGATAATTATAAGTGGCAGGGTGTATGCGAATATATGAGTAAATGAGAGGGGTTTTGTGTGTTGTTTTTCCCCTCACTTCTGTGTTGGGGAAACAGACAGGTTTTGATTTACACCATTACACTCTCACATGTGTGAACATACTCTTACTTTATCTTATTGTACTTTGTGGTGGCTACCTCTGTGAAACTACCACCAGGACAAAGTTTCATTGTTTGAACAGTTACTTCAAATTCTGTAGGTGTCTCAAGAGAGTTCCCATCAGGTTTCTTTCATCTGCTTTTCCTTTGTGCACCTACAGAGACTCTAGGGAGGGAAGCAGAGTATATCAACATTGGACTTTCAACTTGTTTCTGGATAGGAATATACAGGGAGCTCCTCTGCAGTCCTTGGTTAGACTGCTCTCAAACAGAAACCTCTTAAAGCTTGGAAACAAGCTTGGGTAGCTCATCAGTATAGAACTGTCATATAGATGCACTGCCTGGGTTAGGGTTGTTTGGCATGCAGTAATACAGACACTGTGGTCCTTGGGTAACACTTGCTGTTGAACTTCTGTTTCTAAAGTGGTACTTTATTATCTTCAGAGTCTCACAATGCTTACAGGTTCTTCCACACCTTTAACTGGCATTTCTGTATATGGAATTTCATATCATACCATGGTGGCTGACATGTTTTTTGGGATGGTGAATCATTTTCTACTGAAGACTGCTCTTGATGCAGCAGTAAAGTCTTGTAGTACACGGAGATCAGGTATGCTACATATGAATTATTATCTCTATTGGATTTCTCTCTCTAAGTACTCATTCTCATCCTCTGCAAAATATTCTTGACTGAAGAAACTCAGATCTAGAAACAATCTATCACTTGAGTCCCTGATTATAATATGGATTGATATTCAACTTGATGCACAATTCAAGCTAATGCCCCATGCACGCTAGTTTATTGAATCTCAGCTAAGGCTTCATAAGCCACATTGATGTTTTGAAAGTAAAATTCAATTGGAATAATATCATAGATACAAAACTATTAACAGTTTGTGAGTTTGCTTTTTGTTTTTTATTCCACCTAATTCTATGTCTAATTAAATGCTTGGAATTGCTTATGCTTCATTGGCTGCTTATTCTGGCCCACAGGGTTAGGATTTATGGAGGTCTAGGAAAATTTTATGAGGTTTTTAAAACCATTTCAACTTTTTCTCTCTCTCTAATAAATTCTTCATTCAGGTATTTTTTCAGCTCTTGCAAACTGAAATAAATATCATAATTTTTAGTATAAAACTCTATATAGTATCTCTATAATCTGTCATCTAATAATATTTTATTTACTCAGATATTTCTTTATGTCACATTTGATGGGGTGCCCAGCTAAGGAGGGGCAGGTAATCTACTTGAAAAAGTCCAACAGAGGGCTACAAAGATGCTTACAGGCCTGGAGCACTGCCCTGTGAGGCTGAGGGACTGGGGGCTTTTTGATCTGGTGAAGAGAAGACTTAGAGGGGATCTAATCAATGTTTATAAATATATGAGGGCTGGGGGTCAAGAGAGAAGGGACAGGCTCTTCTCAATTGGACCCCGTGATCGGATGAGGGGCAGTGGATACAAACTGCAGCACAGCAAGTTCCACCTCAACATGAGGAAGAGCTTCTTCATTGTAAGGGTCACAGAGCACTGGAACAGGGTCCCCAGGGAGGTTGTGGAATTGTCTTCTTTAGAGACTTTCAAGACCCATCTGGATGCATTCCTGTGTGACCTGTACTACTAGTTTATGGTCATGCTCTGGCCAGGGAGTTGGACTTGATCTCTGGAGGTCCCTTCCAACCCCTGACATCCTGTGGTCCCGTGATGCTTCTTGTGCAGTACTGCAGCCTTTCCCCCTCAACTATCACATGTAATTTCCTGAACTGTTTTTCTAACCTCTACAGATTTTGAATGTTTCCAATGTATAGCCCTGGGAGCAGCTGTTTGATTTTGCTGATGTAAGATACTTCATTTTCCCCACCATCACCTCTTCATTCTCACATTTTCAAGTTCAAAAGAAGTATGCATGCTATCAGACTGAATGAGGTGATATGTCTAAAGAATTAGGTTTACACAAAAGTGCTAACAGAAAGGTAAGTGATGTAACCATAAGATTAGCTGGAGACAACTTGCTTTCAAGGAAAGTCAGAACTCTGCAAATGCTTTCACATGCGAGTGTCAAAAGTTAGCAACTGTTAAGGTTTTCAAGGCATTCACTTGTTTTTGAACCTTCAGTATCACAGTATCAGCAATGTTGGAAGAGACCTCAAAGATCATCAAGTCCAACCTTCGTGGGATTCCTGTTCTCTATGTGCTCTTGTGAAATTCTGCAAAGTGATTTAAGTAATCTACCTCATGACTCTCAACCACTTTCTGCTTTTTCTTGCTGTATGTGTACCAGAACCAGTTAGAGGTCTGTCTTTTCACGGTTATGGCTGCAACAGGAAAAGTAAAGGATTTAAGATGCTCCATATAATTTTGTGGAATATTAGATGAAACTCACAGTCTTAGATATTTAACAGAGCTGACACTGTCCCCCACAGTTTGACACTGTCCCCCACAGCAAACTGCTGGCTAAGCTGTCAGCTCACGGCTTGGATGGCAACACTCTGTGCTGGGTTAGGAACTGGCTGGAGGGCCGAGCCCAGAGAGTGGTGGTGAATGGTGCCACATCCAGCTGGAGGCCTGTCACTAGCGGTGTCCCCCAGGGATCAGTACTGGGCCCCATCCTCTTTAACATCTTCATTGATGATCTGGATGAGGGCATTGAGACAGTCATCAGCAAGTTTGCAGATGACACCAAGCTGGGGGCAGATGTTGGTGGGTTGGAGGGCAGAAGGGCTCTGCAGCAGGACCTCGAGCGCCTGGACAGATGGGCAGAGTCCAACGGAATGGCTTTCAACAAATCCAAGTGCCGGGTGCTGCACTTTGGCCACAACAACCCCATGCAGAGCTACAGGCTGGGGTCGGAGTGGCTGGAGAGCAGCCAAACAGAAAGGGATCTGGGGGTGCTGATTGACACCCGCCTAAACATGAGCCAGCAGTGTGCCCAGGTGGCCAAGAAGGCCAATGGCATCCTGGCCTGCATCAGGAATAGTGTGGCCAGCAGGAGCAGGGAGGTCATTCTCCCCCTGTACTCTGCACTGGTTAGGCCACACCTTGAGTACTGTGTCCAGTTCTGGGCCCCTCAATTTAAGAAGGACATTGAGGTGCTTGAGCGTGTCCAGAGAAGGGCAACGAGGCTGGTGAGAGGCCTCGAGCACAAGCCCTATGAGGAGAGGCTGAGGGAGCTGGGATTGTTTAGCCTGGAGAAGAGGAGGCTCAGGGCAGACCTTCTTGCTGTCTACAGCTACCTGAAGGGTGGTTGTGGCCAGCAGGAGGTTGCTTTCTTCTCTCAGGCAACCAGCACCAGAACAAGAGGACACAGTCTCAAGCTGTGCCAGGGGAGGTTTAGGCTCAAGGTGAGGAGAAAGTTCTTCACTGAGAGAGTCATTCCCCACTGGAATGGGCTGCCCAGGGAGGTGGTGGAGTCACCGTCCCTGGAGGTGTTCAAGGCAGGTTTGGACGTGGCACTTGGTGCCATGGTCTAGTCTTGAGGTCTGTGGTAGTGGGTTGGACTTGATGATCTTTGAGGTCTCTTCCAACCTTGCTATACTGTGATACTGTGATATATAATTTCAGCTTGATTTAGGGCCAGTCTTTGAAAGCTTTAGAAGTCCAGTTCCATTCAAATGGTTTGCACCCAAGGATGGAATTTCTTATTATTATTTCAATACAGCAATGTTTCGCTTCTAGTAGCCCTGTGCTCCAGAGCACTTTCCTCACTCACACTTCTCATCCTATGGATGAAAAAACAATATTGTGAATACTAAATTGAGTGCTTTTTTTACCATGTCTGTTGAAGACGTTGTAAGAATTATTTGTTAATTCTAAAAAGAATTAATCTGCATTCTAAAATGTGATAGAACAATTGAATTTCATTATTCTCTGCATACATTACCTGCTTCACAAAATGCATGGTTAACCATAGGAACTTGCAGTGACATGATAGTATTGAGTCCAAGGCTACAGCTACTGCCTTACATAAAAAAAACCCACAAATATTTGGATTCCTAGTGCTGTGAAAATAACAACTGCAGCAAATGAGCTCAGGGGCAAGAAGATTGATCACTATGGAAGATGCACATACATAGAATGGTAAGGTTGGAAGGGACCTCAAGGATCATCTCGTTCCAACCCCCTGCCATAGGCAGGGACACCTCCCACTAGTACAGGTCACTCAAGGTCTCGTCCAACCTGGCCTTGAACACCTCCAGGGAGGGAGCAGCCACAACCTCCATGGGCAACCTGTGCCAGTGTCTCACCACCCTCACTGGAAAGAACTTCCTCCTAACATCCAGTCTAAATCTCCCCTCTGCCAGTTCAAACCCATTGCCCCTAGTCCTGTCATTACAAGACCTTGTAAATAGTCTCTCCCCAGCCTTCCTGTAGGCCCCCTTAAGATGCTGGAAGGGTGCTCTAAGGTCTCCTCAAAACCTTCTCTTCTCCAGGCTGCAGAGCCCCAACTCTCTCAGCCTGTCCTCATAGCAGAGCTGCTGCAGCCCTCTGATCATCTTTGTGGCCCTCCTCTGGACAGGCTCCAACAGTTCCATGTCCTTCCTGTGCTGGGGGCTCCAGAACTGCACACAGTACTTCAGATGGGGTCTGACGAGAGCAGAGTCAAGGGGGAGAATCCCCTCCCTTGCCCTGCTGCTCTTAATGCAGCCCAGGATATATATACATGCTGATTTTTCACTTAAGAACTTAATTATTGTAAATAGAAAACTATAGCTGGTGTCATCTACCACGTAAATACTTAATCTTGAATTTCTTCTCTTTCTCTGGAGCATCTCCTGCTGGCCTATGACGTCTGCAGGCAGATTATAGAACACATTCCTTTTATCCAATCTGAGCTTTCTCTGCGCTATCATGCCAGGAATTTTGTTCATTTTTACGGAAGTCACACAAGATACTGAAAGGACATTTCCCTGTGTTTTATTTTCTACTCCTGTTTTCTTTGCTTTAAAATGGTCAGATCAATTTAAACTTGATTTAAGCGAAACACTCCGTGGCTCGCACTCGGCAAGCATTCAACCCCAAAGCAAACATTTACAGATGCGCTGATGTAACATTCCCACCCCCCAAAGTACATAATGGGGATACTGTTCAGGCGCTATCCTGCAGGCACCAGTGTACTGCACAGTGCATGTATTCACTGCAGGGGCTCTGATCTGCATATGCAGTAGTTTCTCTATGCAGTTCCTATCGGCTCAGGAAAAAAAAACCTCAAGGAATAAAGAATGAGGGAGAGCCTTCAAATGTGAAGTTATGTAGCTTTTCTTTTTGGGAGAAGAGGTTCATAACCTGTTTTTATTACTGAATAGATTTAAAAAAAAAAAAAATCCTAAATGAAGGACCTGGGCATGTCTGAGGGATGAAGGAGCCAGGCCTGTGGGGATTAAATCAATCTCTTGATGTAGAGTTCTGCCACAGTGGTTTTTCCCTGAAAAGCATAAACACAGACACAGTGTTTCGGTGAGAATCGAGAGCAGAGGCAGACTAAAGACCAGAATGGACAGTAGCCAAGGGGGATAGGTAGTCACAAACTCTACTGAATTAAGACTGAACAGCTACCTGTGAAGATAGGCTAGTCATCAGGCTTTGATCTATGTGCCTCCTTGTATATACATGTAATCTTGGGTCTTGATTGAATATTCCCACTCTGATTTTGTAATTAAAACATCATTTATACCGAGAATAATTAAGACAACTGTACATTTGCTTTTAAAATCAGTTTTGAGTATTGTGCCTTGTCAAGCTACAAGAATGGTTCCTGCAGCTTTACAACTTAGCATTAAGAGGCAGACAGTGACCGCAGGCACCTGAGCGGAAGGTTTGACAGTTTGATAAATTAGGAGTGACACTTGCCAAAATGGCTGTCCTTCCCTCAGCCTGCCAGTGGAGCATTTACACACTGTTAATTGAATTGGCAATTTGTGTAACAGTACCTGCCCCTGAGCTTTTGTAATGCTGGAGCTGCCATTTAGCTCTGATAATCCAGGACTTGGGAATAAGGACGAAAAGCTTCACATGATATTATTGCAGATTTAAAATGACAGTTGGGGACCTTGTTGCCAATTTCCCATTAAATGAGAAATAATTAACAATAGCAATAACAAAGTCTTATAAAGCTGGAAAGTTAAATTGACTTTTCAGCAGTAGTATGGTTTGAAATTGCTTCTAGTGTGGTTATCAGATTGCCCTTTCAGTATTATATACCCTAAGTAGTATCATCTGATGATCCGGGTAGGCAATGTTTTCAAAACTACCCTTTTTTATTAGTGCAAGACTCTTCTGATTTATCTGTGGGGGTGGTTTTTTTGTTTTGTTTTAGTTTTGTTTTTTTTTTTTTAAATTTCTCCTTGCCATGTAAAAATTGAGTTATGTTACAATATTTCATCCAGATAAAGAACTTAATGAGATATAAGATACTCTGATTTCCATAGTTATAAGTAATTGAGTGATGGCAGAAACATTTTCAGTCATAAATTAGTATTGCTAATTATGAGGTTCTTTTTTGTAGCTGTACTTGCAGTTCATAGCTTCACTGTCTTTCTGTAAATTTGTGTAGTATACCTACTGCCATAATCTGAAATAACAGTTTATCAGCAAACTATTATTTTTTTTCCTTAGGTTTCTTATGTGTTATAATATCTGTGATTGCTTCCTAATGATTTCTTGTCCGAATACCATCGTAACTAAAACCCTTGTAAGAGTTACCCATCAAAGACCAGAGTCTTTGCTATCTTAGGGATTTAAAGCAACAGCAACAAAATATCTAACATATGAAAGCTGCCACAGTTGTTGCATGTTGGAAGGCTGACTTCTCAATACAGACTGCAGCTCTTAGTCTTTCCCCAAAAATTAGACTTATAACTTCAAATGATATAATGGAGAGCAGATGAAGCTGCTTTCCCAAGCTGAATCATTCCCATCATGAGAATACTTCAGCATTCATAAGATGCCACAAGCACTAGATGAAACCGTGAACATTTCCTATGTAATAAATAGTCTCAGAGAGGACAGATTTAATTGTTTGCATACTTGAAAATATATTTTAGTTTGATTACTGTGATTTTAGGACTGAGTACAGTTATGTACTGGACAAGGACCGACACACACATTGGAGAACAGAATGCTCTGGGGGCACCTAATAGCAACCTCCCAGTACCTGAAGGGAGCCTACAAGAAGGATGGAGAGAGACTGTTTACAAAGGCCTATGGTGATAGGATGAGGGACAATAGTTTCAGACTAGAGAAGAGTAGATTTAGTTTGGATGTTAGAAACAAGGTCTTTACTGTGAAAGTGGTGGAACACTGAAAGGGGTTGCCCCAGGGAGGTAGTTGAGGCCCCATTCCAAGAGATACTCAAGGTGTGGCTCAACAGGGCTCTGGGCAACCTGATCTACTTGAAGATATCCTTGATGACTGCAGAGGTGGTTGGACTAGATGACCTTTGGAGGTCTTTTCCAACCCAAACCATTCTATGATTCTCTATCCCCAAAACCAATTGACAAAGCAGAGAATGATGAAGAATAAAATGATACCAATCAATAGGCCTACACTAGCAACAAATCACATGGTGTGTTTAATATTGTGCTACAGTGTTGTATTAGTTGTAGAAGCTATGGTGGCTGTAGAATTGCCTGGGGGATGAATAATAGAAATGTGAAACAGGACAAAGAAATAGAGAGGTGAGCAAAAATGGACTAATGTGGAGTAAAGGAGCAGAAGGATTCATGATGAAGCTTACAGCTCGAACATTTGTGCAGAAAGTGATATTTCTCTTTCTTCTGTAATTAGTGAAAAGCAATTCATGGCGTTAGAGAATTTTGTTCTTAAGAAGGAATTTTGTAAGAGGTAAGCCTGTATGAAATTTTGGATAGCATCCGGCTTAAAAGGAAAGTCTACAAGTCAGGCACTGAAAGGGGTACAGAGGGGATGCTGCTTGGCTGAGAGCACAGTGCCATACAGTCTGCTACCCTAGCCAGTGCTGAGTCAGAGAAGAGCAGCTGATAGTTCCAGCTCCAGTGGCAAACTCACGTTATGTATAGCAACACTCTAAAGGAGAGGCAAAACTTAGCAGAGAAAGGGAAGGGGAATGAAGAAAACAAGAAAATAACAGAGCTAGGAGTCAGGCTATGCTATTATGTGCACTGTTGAAGGTGGAAAAGGAGAAATTGGTATTACTTGAATTGAAAGCCAAGCTAGGCTAGGAATTTATGACAGTGGATAAGAAATGTCAGTAGAAAATAGGTTTCTGGATTTCCTACAAAGAAAAGCTTTAACTGCTTGCTCTTTTTCCTCTACCAAGCCTTTCCACTTTGAGGCATCGAAGAAAGAGAAGTAGTAAATAACTGTGACTAGATTGTAAAGTAGTATTCTCTCTTTTTCTTTCTTTCTTCTTTTTTTTTTCTTCTTACTTTTTATTTTTCCCTCCAGTTTTGTTTTTTTTTTTAAATTTTTTCTTATTATCCCCCCCTCCCAATTTCTAAACACCTGGAGGTCTCACTGTATTTTTTGACAAGTTCTTTGTGTGAGTCAGTTGCATTACACCTCAGGTTTGATATTTGTAGTACATGATCTCTTTATAAGTCTTCTGACATTTAATTCTTTCAGAGTTTGGTGGTTTTGGTTTTTTTTTAATTAAAGTGTTACACTTTTACATAGATCCTGATCAAAACTTAGAAGTTCACAGTACAAGGTACACCTATTGAAACATCACTTGTTGTTGTCAATTTCTATCATTTTACACTATTTTTAAAAATCCATCCATTAAATTTCCAAGCCCTTTGTTGTATATGGAACTCTGTTGCAGATTTATATACGTTGCAGAGAATGGAATGCAGGTGCACTGGACAAAAGTGATTTACTTCTCTGTCATGTTTAATGTTAGCTTGTTGCTTTTGGCAAATTAAAGCACAAGTTATAGTCTATCACTACTATCTTTTATCATGTGTAAAAGAGAGAGAACTGTGTAGAATGATAACCATGAGCCAACAATGTACCCTTGTGGCCAAAAAGGCCAATGGTATCCTGGGGTGTATTAGAAGGGATGTGGCTAGAAGATGGAGAGAGGTTCTCCTCTCACCTCTGCTCTTCCCTGGTGAGGCCATATCTGGAATATTGTGTCCAGTTCTGGGCCCCTCAGTTAAAGAAGGACCTCANTAAAGACATGGAACATCTCCCTTATGAGGAAAGGGTAAGGAACTGGGGCTCTTCAGCTTGGAGATGAGGGGACTGAGAGGTGACCTCATTAATATTTAAAAATGCATGAAGGGTGAGTGTCAGGAGGATGGAGCCAGGCTCTGCTCAGTGATGTCCAGTGGTAGGACAAGGGGCAGTGGGTGCAAGCTGGAGCATAGGAAGTTCCATGTGAACATAAGGAGAAACTTTTTCACTATAAGGCTAACAAAACACTGGAACAGGCTTTCCAAAGAGGTTGTGGAGTCTCCTTCTCTGGAGACGTTCAAAACCTGCCTGGACACATTCCTGTGGGACCTCCTCTAGGAGATCCTGCTCTGGCAGGGGGATTAGACTAGATGATCTTTCAAGGTCCCTTCTAGTCTCTAACCTTCTGTAATTCTGTGTATAAATTTTGTAATACCTTCAAGAGTATTCCCAGAACAACTGGGTTGCTGTGCTACTAATGTACCTATTTGTCATAGAGGATTTAAAGTCCTTTCCAAGCCTGCTTCTGGAATTTCTCTCCTTATTACTTATTGTATTTCAATTTATACTATATAGCCATTATCCTTATGATAATTGTATGAATTGCTTCTTTCACTGAAACTAGAAATCAAAACTGCCTCTTTTCTTAGGGGAAGGCTCAGTAGACAAGTTATGGAAGGCAACCAAAAGATCAGCAAATTAGACTCTGTTGATCTGTGTTGGAGGAAACTATTTGGGTAGTGGCTATCTACTGGATTCTTTATCTTTCATTCTTGTCAGATGAGTGTTTTCTGCATTCCTGCTACTGCAAGGTAAGAGTTGGAGAGAAGTATACACAAAGAAGTAGTCAAAGCATATGCTGTAAAGAACTGCCTGGGTAAGAAGTCAAGTATAGCACTGAAAGCTGATGCTGAAGGGGATTGTTCCTCTGACTGCAGAAAAGCCTCTGAAGGAACTTCTGACTGTGGATCCACAGTAGCTTCAATGTTGTTCTTCTTTTCTTTGGTCTGTGAAATTCCTGTCTGCTGTCACAGACATCAGACAGTCTGAAGAGAATGACTGTGCTTGGCCTCTTTTTTCTACAAACTCTTCTCTTCCTTCCTCTTCAGTGGCCTTCAGTACTCCAGCTTCAAGCTAAGATCCCTCTCCCACTTAAAAAACAGTACACAAGATTTATTACTTTGTAGTTATCTCTCCCACTCTACATTCATCATTGGTTCTTCCATTATTAAGGCTCATAGAATAGTTTCATAGAAGAGTTTCTGTTGGAAGAGACCTTATGTATGGTCTAGTTCCAACTCTTGCCCACTGGCCTTGGGCAGGGACATGCTTCACTAGATCAGGTTGTTCAATGTTCCATCCAGCCTGGCCTTAAACACCACCTTTCTGGGCAACCTTTTCCAGTGCCTCACTACTCTTACAGTGAATAATTTCTCTCCTTAATCTAAATCAGCCATTTTTCAGTTTAAAGCTAATAGCCCTTGTCCTATTTAGCTTATCATTGCCCCTTCCTCCTGACTTTTCAGAGTTTGGTGTAAAGCAAGTTCAACTTGTGTTGTCTCTATCTAAAACTCACCTCAGAGCCTTTTCTCATTCCTGTGATTACAGGATTTCACAAACACCAGGAGCATCCTGCTTTCTGATTCAATTTCACTTAGAACTCAGCAAAACACAAACCAGTTGTCTCTAATACTCAGTATAGAATAGTTTAATACTCAGACAGATAGCTTCATATTTTCCCAGTCCTAACTGAAAAAGACAGAAAGTCTCCCCATACCCCATGTTCTCTCTCTTGGCTGTTTATGCCTCCCTTGGAAGAGGCTGGAGACTCCCTGGGGAATCTAACTTCACAGTTTGAGCTACATCGACTTATGACTGGCTCTTATCCTATGAAGTGTGGTATAAAACATGAAGGACAACATATATACATTATTTATTGTGTAAGAATAATTGGTGAAGGTGTAGGCAAGACAAAGAGGCTTAAAGTTCTGAAAAGATTTCAGTCTATGGGTTTTAAGTAGGTGATTTTGTGAACAGTCTAATGAGCATTGTCTGTAGTGAAAACATTAAATATGTCTGGTTTAGGACTTGCTGTTCTCCTGCACTTATCTCCATTTTTATGTCAGTTAGTGAGAGAAACTGCTAGTCTTGCTAACTAAAGAGCAATTAAAAAAATCTAACTGTTCTTCAGGCCTACCACATAACTGTTATTGATGTTCAGTGTCTAGTGAAATTCTCCACAGTGCGTTTGCAGGAGCCTGTAAGGGAATTTATAACACCAATTGTTATTTTATCCCAATTTTATTGCAGGATTGCGTGCAATAAGCAATGCATGTAAGAAAGAGCTGAGAAGGTGTTTGTGATTTTTTTTTTTTTTCTTTTAGAAATTCTCTGAAAATGTCTGGTTTAGCACTCCCAAAACATTTTGCAAATGAAAGGTTTTGCATCAGGTAGCCACTGGACCTGAGTGTGATTTTTCTGCCTAAAGGGGCTTTCACTTAGAATCCTTGGTTTTGAGAGACTTTGTTTTGTGTGAAATAGTTTCAGAGTCATTGAGACATCAACTAAATTACAAGAATGGGGTTGTTTTTAAGCTTGAGAGTGAAGGAAACCTGTCAGAATATGGGAATTCTTGCTCCTTACGTTCACTTATTTATACATATTCCGGTGTGAACAGGTGAAGTAGGTACTACCAGAACTTGAGATAGTGAAGATTCTCTCAAGGGGAAAGTGAGAAACTTTTTTTTTATTTTTATCTGAAGTAGAATAGCTTTTTATTTTTGTATCATAAGGAGTTGTGACAATAGAAGACTGAAGCAAGAAAATTATTCATATAGCTTTGTGCATAAATTCTGATGAATTATAGAATCATAGAATGGTAAGGTTGGAAGGGACCTCAGAGATCATCTAGTCCCACCCCCCTGCCATAGGCAGGGACACCTCCCACTAGTACAGGGCACTCAAGGCCTCCTCCAACATGGCCTTGAACACCTCCAGAGAGGGAGCAGCCACAACCTCCCTGGGCAACCTGTGCCAGTGCCTCACCACCCTCACCGGAAAGAACTTCCTCCTGACATCCAGTCTAAATCTTCCCTCTGCCAGTTTAAAGCCATATGACTTACCCTTGCAATGAAGGCACATTTAGAAGGGATGAATCTTTACTGTGGTCATATCTGAACCACCTTTGATGCTGAATTTTGAACATAATCTGAAATGTATAGTTTTAGCCTAGACTAAAATACGATCACAGTTCTTCCAAGAGTCACAAGTAGTTGAGTTTTCTGTAAATGCTATCAATCTAAATTTCACAGAATTTCTTGTGCCCTTTAAGCAAGGTTTAGTGCAGGTGGATGCTACCCAGTCCAGTTTGAGGAATTTTGGTTCTTAATCCAAACTTCAGATCTCACGTTTGGTGATTTCAACACATGCTGGCAAGTGTTTATTAGAAGAAACACTTCCAGAATTAGATTTTTTTTTTTTTTTTTTTTTTTTTTTTTTTTGGTTAAGTTTTTAAAAAACTACATTTTTGTTTTTTTTTTTTTTTTTTGTGTGGCTAAGGTTTGAAAAACTTCAACTTTGGTTTTTTTTTTGTGATTTTAATTGTGGAAATTATTGTCTCAAAAGTCATAGAGGGTTTGCTCACTTCATGAAGTGCTACTGATTGTATTTGGTGCAAAAAGAAAGAAAAAAGGTGTTTTGCTGAATATCTATTTTTAAAGGACATACAGTGAGAAAACAAAAGTTCCATTTGGATGTTAATGATTTAACAGACCACAGTAGGAAACTAGAATACTACCAGTTCTTCATAATGATGTGGTGGTAAAGGTGGCTGGCTCAGTGCTGGAAAGTGTGTGGGTTTGGCTTTGTGGGGAATTTGTACTGCAGAATAATTATTGTAATGCAAACCTGTATAGTAATCACATTGAGATCTTCTGTTTAACCAGACTTATAAAGTAGTGCTTTAAATCATGCTGATAATTTTCAGCCTTTAAAGTTCTAAGAGTCTGTAGCAAGCAGCCTTACATCCGTTTTGTGTTTCTGTGGGTGTGTTTTGTTTCCTAGTGGCATGAGAGAGCTGCTTTAACTATTTCTAATTTCAGATAATCAGAGTCTTGAACGAGGTTGCAGGTAAACTCACTTCTTTCTGTCATGAAGACTGTAAATTCTTTCCCCCGTGGCACAAAATTTGTCTGAGGTTTAGAGTGAAATATCTGACAAAATATCTTTACAGTACATGACCCTGTTTAAAGTCACTTTCAGTGAGGCTTCAGCTTCACTCCCAAATCTTCAAATATTATATTTAGATGCAATTAGCCTACAAATTCCAGTAAGAGAAGGTACCTCTTTTTTTTTTTTACTTTGAAAATTGGATCCAGGCTATTGAATTATGTAATCACTTTTAAACATTTTACTGCTTGCTGTGAACAATAAACATAATGCACTTTCAAAGATGTTGCTCTTTGCTATAAACAATACAAATAATTTCTTTGTACATCTATAGTCACCAAGTATTGCAAAGCAGTATTAAAGCATGAAGTTCTGTACACCGAAAATTAGGTAACAGTTGTACATTTCAGTAGCATTTATGTTGTTATCCTGATGGTTAAATAGTTTGTAAGTGGGAATGTTGTTTTATTCTCTATTCTGCAGAATGAGTCTTGTCTTCTGTTTGAAAAGTTAGCTCTGCTAACTTATGCTAACTGCTAACTCATAGCTCTGCTATGAGGACAGGCTGAGAGAGTTGGGGCTCTGCAGCCTGGAGAAGAGAAGGCTTCGAGGAGACCTTAGAGTAGCCTTCCAGTATCTGAAGGGAGCCTACAGGAAGGCTGGGGAGGGACTGTTGACAAGGTCTTGTAATGACAGGACAAGGGGCAATGGGTTTAAACTGCCAGAGGGGAGATTTAGACTGGATGTTAGGAGGAAGTTCTTTCCAGTGAGGGTGGTGAGGCACTGGTTGCCCAGGGAGGTTGTGGCTGCTCCCTCCCTGGAGATGTTCAAGGCCAGGTTGGACGAGGCCTTGAGTGAGCTGTACTAGTGGGAGGTGTCCCTGCCTATGGCAGGGGGTTGGAACTAGATGATCCTTGAGGTCCCTTCCAACCTTACCATTCTATGATTCTAAGATTCTAAGTTAATGTTTCAGAGCCTGCTGCAAAAACAGGGCTACAGGTATCATTTTTGTACTACTTTAGCCCTGATAAAGAAATTATTCCCCTTAGTAATATGGAATTGCAGTATTAAAATACTTTTCTGGATGTAGCAGTTGAAGGTGTAAACCAAACTAATTAACTCTCTCAAAAGAAAGTTCTGTATTCCTTTAAAACTGTATGCAAGCAAAGCAGTAGAAGAGCATTGGATATTTCACAACATAGTTTCATTCCACGACACCCATCAGGAATTCACCTGATATATTACTTTGAAGATATCAATGCACAACTACAGTCTAAAATACCCTTTTGTGCCAAGACAGCTAATTTTTATATTTTCAAATTAATCTTGCCAAAATCTGGATTAGCTATGTCTCATCCCCTTAACCACAGGCTTGTAAACCTCAGGATAGACAGCTGTTTGGATGTTTCAGACTGGGACTCATGCCCTCAGCAAACATATTTGATTCTCCTACATGGTCACTTGGCTGCATGTACCCATGGCCATATGCTTTGATGGCATTGTGCCTGCTTGCTAGTTGGTCAGACTGTTTCATTAGGGCTTAGATGCCAAGATAACAGGTTGAGTTAGGTACCATCGGTGACAGTGTGCGTTCTATCACTTCTGGAGAAATCTTTCCACGGGGACAAGATGCCATGCTCTACAACTTGCCTTTTTTGCATTCATGTTCCTTGACACTTAGATGGTCCTAACACCCCAAAAAGAAGAAAGGAGGAAAAGACAGAATGAGGAGAAATGTTTGGCTTTCAAAGAAGTAATTGTCATTGTAGCTGTGACATAAACTCATTCAGTTCACAAGGGATTTAGAAATGCATGCAAAATGAATAGTGTACAAGCCCTCAGGCAATCTACATTAATTCCAGCTTATATCAGACAACACCACAAGTGGGCAAAGTGTTAAAGAAGCAGAAGAGTCATTGAGATATTCTGCAGTTCACCTTCAATAGCTGGAAAAGAATGTTGTAATCATTCTGATGTTTACAAAGTCTGGTAAGATCAGGGGAGAAAAAGCGTAGTTTCTGCTTCAGTGTCATCTTCTACAAACTTTGCTTTCCTTTTATTCATAGTTTAGTACAGCTACAATACAGAATCATAGAATCACAGAATGTTAGGGATTGGAAGGGACCTTGAAAGATCTAGGTCAACCCCCCTGCCAGAGCAGGATCACCTCTACCATATCCTACAAGAACATACAGAGGGAAGATTTAGACTGGATGTTAGGAGGAAGTTCTTTACAGTGAGGGTGGTGAGGCACTGGAACAGGTTGCCCAAGGAGGTTGTGGCTGCTCCCTCCCTGGAGGTGTTCAAGGCCAGGCCGGAGGAGGCCTTGAGTGACCTGTACTAGTGGGAGGTGTCCCTGCCTATGGCAGGGGGTTGGAACTAGATGATCCTTGAGGTCTCCTTCCAACTTTACCATTCTATGATTCTATACCCAGGTGGGTTTTGAATATCTCCAGAGAGATAAACATACTTATGTGAAGAGGAATGTATTATTATTTATACACAGAAAGAGTAAATGCAGAACAGTTTTAGGAATAGTCACCAAATATGAAGAAAATTCAGCAGGAACTAAGTTACAGAAAATTATTGTGCTGAACTGATTATACATCCAGAATGAGCTAGGGAGGAGGCAGCAGCATCTTAGACAAAGTAGTTTGATGTCCTTAAACATGACATAATCTATATACTGATTCAGATCAGGGAGCTGCCTCCAATGATGCTTATATCTCAGAACATATGCATATTGCATATGTAATATCACATAGCAACCTTACTGAGACATGAAAACCTGGCTCTGGAACAGCATTGGTTTAGTAGCATTTACACCACAGTAGCTGTTAGAAGTTGGCAAGAGTGAAAAATCTTAGCATTTGCTTTTTTGTTTTTGCTGACAAACACTGAAAGAATTGACTGTGGTCTATAGAAAGCAAATATAAAAATAATTGGAGGTGGATTTTTTTGCCATCAGATACATCAATTAATTTTATTCTTTTTTCCTAGTTTCCTTCCACAAGTTTTGCTGCATTGCACTTTGGGACACTTTCTTGGCTGCCATTTTGCTATGAATTTGGTTGTTTCATTTCAAATAGTTTTGAAGAACTCTCATTACATGAAAGAACAGGGAAAATTGTCAAGGTTCCAGAAGCATATACTGCTGTAAATGTGTTATAAAACCTTAGTGCTATGTCATTTCTAATTAATACAGACTTATTAAAACTGGCATGACTCTTAAACCATTTTCGTTGAAGCAACTGAGAATAAATCAGACAGAAAAGCAACAGATGAAGGAGTTTCAAGCAGCTTAGTGACCTAAATCACTTGTTAGTCCCTGTCTATTCTTGGGTAGGTTACACAGTGTACAGTTTTTCTATTGAAAATAAAATATTTGGATAAGGAAAGGGGAGGGGGGGGGAAGTGAAGTCAGACAGTTACTTTGAATTCACTTACAAGACTGGCTGTGATTTGTTTGTTGTTGTTGTTAGAGTGCATAGACAGCACAAATAGTGATTTTCAAAGTTAAAAGCTCTGCTAGTTGGTGCCTTTCATATACTTAAGTTTTCCCACTTTATGTCTTAATGCTTATATTGCTTAATGTCATCTCAGTTACTTGATGTTAATAAAATTCTAATGTGAAGTAAGCACGTTTCACTTTAACTCATACATAGATACTTCAATCAGTCAAAAATGTACTAAGAACCAAACCTGTTTGCTTTCTTTGATTCCTCACCCACTGTTAAACAACTAATTCATGCCTTTACTGCTTTGCCAATGCTAGTTCAATACTGATTGTAAGAGCTGACCTTTGGTTTCACTGTTGGTGTCCCATCCCGTCCCCACCCCTTAAAGTAAAATCAATACAATAAGATTATTTAATATGAATGATCAGGAAAGGTCTTGGACTCAAATGGTTGTCTTTAGCTGTTGTGGGATTTTGCTGGATATCACTGGACACTGAGTAATATAGCCTGGGAGTGTTGACAAGGCATAAGAGGCAGGAATGGAAGAACTCTGATCTTAGTACTGCTACTGTCTTTGGGCAAGACTTCATCTAAGCCCAGTTATGGGAAATTTCAGGGACTTGTGATCTTTCAGAGCTAGCCTTAGACCTCTCTTGGTACCTTAGTTTATCCATGTGTGAAGATTTAATTATGTACAGCTAGTTTTATAATAATCTATGAAACTAATGGATGAAAAACACTGAAAGAGTGCAGGGTAGTATTCTGTGTAATGGCACCATCTGCTTTACAGCAGCTGTGGAAGTCATTACAGAAGAAAGAGGAGAAAACACTTCATAATTTCATAGCAAGAGATCCTTCCTTTCTGGTTTAGGTTTTGTGTGCTTTTTTAGCACTGCACAGGTAGGTTCTCATAGTCAGCAGCATTTAGGAGTTAGTCTCAGCAGGAGTTTTCAGAGCCTGCTTTATAGTTCAAACTTACTCTATGGTAAACTGTCTGAGCTGAGCCATTGTGAGGTATGAGTTCTCTGTAGGCCTATGGAAGAGTATTAGTGAATTACTAATGGGAGTATAGGGCATGATACATATCAATGGCCATGAATATATCAGTGTGTGCTTTTTAACATGTAGGACATATATGAGGATGATTTCTGGTTTAGGTGACTTCTTTTTTTAACAGTAGACTTACAATACAAATAGAAACTTTTTTATCCTAATTTAAGCTTTTTAAAATTACCTCCTTATCTTGATGGCAAGAGTAGTAAGCACAGGCAAATTTGGTTAAAAAGAAAAATAATGGAAAATATAATATTTCTTAGGAAAACACTCCAAAGATAAGTGAGTTTAAAAATATGATATGTATTCACAGAATCACAGGACTTTAGAAGTTGGAAGGGATCTCCAGAGATCATCAAGTCCAACCTCCCTGCCAAGGCAGGATCCCCTAGGGTAGTTCACACAGGAATGGATCCAGGTGGGTTTTAAATGTCTCCACAGAAGGAGACTCCACAACCTCTCTGGGCAGCCTGTCCCAGTGCTCTGTCATCCTCACTGTGAAGAAGTTTCTTCTCAGCTGAAACCTGCTGTGTTCCAGTTTGTAGCCATTGCTCCTTGTCTTATTGCTGCTGACCGCCGAAAAAAGCTTGGCCCCATCTGCTGGACACTCACCCCTCAGATATTTGTATACATTGATGAGATCTTCTCTCAGTTTTCTCTTCTCCAGACTAAACAGCCCCAGGTCTCTCAACTGGTCTTCATAGAGGAGATGCTCAAGTGCCCCAGTCATCCTCATGGCTCTCTACTGAACTCTCTCCAGCAGGTCCCTCTCTCTCTTGAACTGGGAAGCTCAAAACTGGACACAGTATTCCAGGTGTGGTCTCACCAGGGTGGAGTGGAAGGGGGAGAAGAACCTCCCTAAACCTGGTGGACACACTTTTCCTGATGCACCCCAGGATGCCATTGGCTCTCTTGGCCACAAGGGCACATTGTATTATATGTATATACCTCAGATTAAATCATATGCCATCTATAGGAGCTCTACAAAGGAGAGCAGGCAAATTCTCAGTATTAAAGATGTGGAAAATGAGGCACAAGGTTGTGGAAAAAAATTATTGGATGCTCCCCAGTAGGCCAGTAGCATATTTAACAAACAAAAGGAGTTCTTATCACTAGTCTAGTGCTCTCTCCTTTAACTGTGCACATAAATATATGTTTCTGCTTCTCTTAAGATGGAAGTGATGGTTTTGACAGTCTCCTTCTCTGGAGACATTCAAAATCCACCTGGATGGGTTCCTGTGTGGCCTGCCCTAGGCAATCCTGCTTTGGCAGGGGTGTTGAACTTGATGATCTCTGGAGGTCCCTTCCAACTCTAACATTCTGTGATTCTATGAATTAAACTGAACTCTGTTTAAAACAAAAAGTAAGATCCAAGGATGCAGGAGAGTTAATTCTTACTGAGAGCAAAATGAAGTAGTTACTTTGCAGAAAAATATGTGTAGGCTGTGGTTCTACAAATACTGATAGCTAATTATTAATATCAGCAGAGGACCATAAAGTTGAATTAGTTTAGGCATGAATGCATAATCATATTTTTGTTGGATTAGTCAAAGGCTGTTCAGAGGGTTAATGCCAACTTCATCCTTTTGATACAAACTTCACGTTGACTGAAGGAAGACAGGGCATAAAATCTGAGGGTTGAAAGTTAAGCCTTCAAAAGAGTTGTCAACCACGGTGACTCTACGAAGGGCATCTGTACCAGAGTTAACATCTGTCATGTGACCACAGCATGTTGCTAGAACTTGGGTTGGTATCACCAAACCCCCACTGCTATAGCTGCAGATGCTGGTGGGGTCCTGATTCAGCAGAGTATTGAATGCTCAATCCACTCCTGTTTAGCAAACGTTTTGCTTGTGCTTTGTTGCACGGTACCTTGTAGTTAAGTCTCTTCAAGTGAAGGCTGCCTTTTCCTCAGAATCTCCAGGGACAAGCACTCTTTCTTCAGCCTTCTCATCAAACACAAACTCAGGGAGAGAGAGGTAACAGGAAGGACTTCATTAAGCTATCCATATAATATAGGGCACTGCCCTTTCTATATTAACATGATCATTATGCAGCCTCACTGGATTTGCCTGAACAATGATGACAATGAGCATAAAGGATTTTTTCCAGGATACTGGGTGTATCTAGAGGAGAGGGTGTAGGATGTGTCTCCATGGCTCACTTCACATGGAGTGTGATGCTAAGGCCAAGTCCACATGAAAGCCTAGGTTTCCAGCTGTCCATTCTCCTGTTGCACAGGTAGCTGAGGATAGGTGTTGCTCCCTGGTAATTTCCATGATCTAAAAGGAGAAGTCATGACTCCAGTCTTTCCTCTGAGGTCTGCTGATTTAGATTATAGAGTAATCATTTGGGGTGTGTGTGTGTGTGTTTAAAAAGACTTTTAATTTCTTTTACAAAGGCAGCCAGCTGCCATTTATCACCAGTGCTTACTCCAGAACGTGCAGCTTGAGCATTCCTACTGAGTGCTGTTTTTCTAGCAGGAAGCCACAGACTTTGTGTGAAATGAGCACTGAGTTGCACCAGTGATGTGGAGAGATGGAACACCAAAAATGTGAGGTGTGTGGTTATGTCAGGTGGCTCAATGGCAGTTAAGCAAAGCTCTGAAGAGTCAGAAATCTTGGATTTAGGTTCCCTAAATTCCCTTTTGAATCTGCCCCTAAATGTCTGTTACATATATTAAAGTGTTACTAATGTGCTAATCTGCATAGCATTGAGAAACATCCTGAAGTTGTAAAGTCATATGTAGTTGAATTTAGGTGTTGTGCTTAGCAATATGGTTTGGTGGTGAACTTGGTAGAGTAGGGTCAATGGTTAGACCTAATAATCTTGAGGGTCTTTTCCACCATAAAGGATTCTGATTTTAAGTAAGATCTGGAGCATAAGACCTGGAGACCTGGTCTTAGGAAGAGAAGCTGAAGGAGCTGGGGTTGTGTAGTCTGAAGGAAAGGAGACTGAGGGAAGGTCTCTGTCTCTGCAACTACTTGAAAGACTTGATGTAGTTCAGGGCAGCCTGACCTACTTGGAGCTGTCTCTGCTCACTGCAAGGGGGTTGGGGAAGATAAGTTTTGAGAGTCCCTTCTAACCCAATACAACCTGTGAATCTGTAAAGCCTGCATCATTTCAGTAAAAACTTGTGCTCAGGAGTTTTGCTAAACTGGAGCCTAAAGATGACCATTCACACCAAAGTATGCACAAAAACTAAATGCATAGTTAGTTCATTTGCAAATGCAAATTGTTGTGCAAGTATTTTCATTTCTAGTAATAATCACTTGTGTATGAACTATCTCTGTATCTGTAACTGGAAGTTGCAAGTGGAAACCCTTGATACCAATGTGTGTTTTAATATAAATGTAGTATGTTAGTTGTTCAAAATCAATCATAGAGTTTTTCAATTCAGTCAGGAAAATATATCAAAATGAAGTCTGCAATGTAGTAGTGAAGCTACACCAAAGTATGGACAGGTGCACAGAAGTTACTTTGAAATACAGGAAGGTGTAAACTTGTAGATCATTAGAGGCTTCACAGGAACAGTCCAGATACAGACTTTTACCCTGATAAATATCATGTAGTTAAGACTATCTTTCAGTTAAAAGGAAACTCGTGTGGTTTTGTATTAAGTGTGTGCATGTAAGCTATCAAACAATGCTCTAAAGATATGGGTTTGTATATCAGAATCATTGTTCAGGGTTATTAATTTTTATTTATTAATATTTTTTTCTTTTGCTTCTCAAGTGTATTAGATATAAAGGTATTTTAATTCATAGAATCATAGAATGGTAAGGTTGGAAGGAGACCTCAAGGATCATCTAGTTTCAACCCCCTGCCATAGGCAGGGACACCTCCCACTAGTACAGGTTACTCAAGGCCTCATCCAGCCTGGCCTTGAACACCTCTGCTGTCCAGACAACAGACTTTAATGCAATTTGACAAATCCATTTTGCATTCTCACGTTTATTTATTTCAGATTAATTTTGTTTAGTACCTTCCAAACAGTTACACTCTCAAGCCTGAAGGATCAAGGACACATGTTTAGCTAGAACATACAAGTATTTTTGTCACCTTTTTAAATAATACTTGCATTGTTGTTTGAATCACAGAATCATAGAATGGTAAGGTTGGAAGGGACCTNGAAAAGAAGTTGAATGAATCTTGAATTTATTATGGAACTGAATGTTCAAACAGTGCATTAAAGCAACACACACACACCATTGAGAAATGTTTAACCAACTTTCTCTGGCAGGGGTTTTATTTGCTGATCACCAGTAATAGAATTTTTGACAGAAGTGTTTTCTTATCTTAGCCAGTTTGTAACAATATCCCTTGGATAATTCAATAAACTGTAAAACACATTCATATGTGTTCATTCCAAACTACTTCTGGCTTGTAAACATTTCGTTGGAACTGTAATATCCATAACAAGTTAAAATTAAAACAAAACAAAAAAAAAAAAACAAAACAAAAAAAACCCACAAAACCAAAAACCAAAGCCCAACCCAAAACACCCTTGCTTTGAATAGACTCTACTTTTGAAACTAAGGAAATCATATGAAACACAAACTGTATATTACTGAGGCACCTGCTGTTCTTCAGGTGTTTATAACATAGCCGTAAAAATTCACTCCAGGCTGAAACTTGGTATTTAAAAGTCTCAGCTCAGCAGGATTTTAAAATCAGATTTACTTCAAATTAGGTTGACTCTTTTTCAGTTATTAAAAAGGAGGGTGGAGGAAAGAAATTTTGATGTGTCAAGCACCATTTTATTCATTCCTCTAGCTGAAAAAGTTTTGCTTTATAAAGATATAATTTGCAGGTCATTAGCCCATAACATGGCATAGGGAGTCAGAGGGTCAAAGGGAGAAAAGAGAGAAAGAAAGAATTACCATCCAAGACTTTGGCCCTTGCAAATGTTTAATGTATTCTGTGAGAATATTTAACATGGATCCTTACTGAGCTTTCATAAAGCTGCATTCAGGATATACAGCTTTTTTTTTTTTTTTTTAATTGAAGAAACATTCTTTCATTCAGTAAAGTCAATAATTCATATTTTAAGGTTGGTTTTGTCATGTGTCAATGAGTGGTGAATGAATTATGTTCAGCCATAATTGATTTAATACTTTCTAGCTGTGACATTAAAGAGTCTGAAGCAATCTGGGATCTAAGCTTCCTCTGTGTTTTACTGAAAGCTGGGTGCCTGTAATCCCCATGGCTCATCTGAACAATCCATTCTTCTCTTGTTGTATTCGGTGTATGGAAAACCCAAACCCAGTTTTAATTACCTGAGGATCAAATAGAAAGCTTGACATCATTTATATTACAATGCCACCAGCGTTTGTACATGGCTTATATACATACATGCACATATGCACATACTGGCATCTCAGTTTATAAGGCACTACAGTTGCAGCAGAGCCTGGTAGATGTCTGGACTGAAATTTCCCAGTTGCCTGTGTCTTTGGGTGCCTCTTTGCCCAAGCACTTTCAGCTGTTCTGAGAAAATACAACTCCAGATGACGCCTACATACACTGTGGCTGCCAAACGCTATTGTGAGTCAAGCTTTTGGGGTACAAAAGAACTGAGGAAGCCAAAACTGGGTGGCAGGGGTTTTTAAAACTTAGCTAGCAAAGACTCAAAATGACTAGTATTAATTTATTTGAACAGAATACACTGTGTGGTATCCCTCTTTATTTTTAATGCTGCTATACAATGGAATGCATTACCATAGTGTTATTTTCTCCCATCTGTCACTCAAAAAGACAAAAAAAAAAAAGAGGTACATAATGTTACAAAAGGGCTCTTGAAATGTTTGTGCAGAGTTCTACTTTTCATCACTAAACCAAACCTGAGGACAAGCTCACAGAGAACGTGTTCTTTCTTTCCCAGATAGAGACTATGCCTGCTTTTGCATTAACATTCAATCTTGAAGTGTGGACATTTTTGCTTTTAGTTCATCTTGCAGTACATAGCTGTGGAGATGTGCCTGATGCTCCGTGAATGATTAGCATTTAGTGATGTTGCCCTCATTGTGAGGTACTGCCAAACCACGATTTGCAAGTACTGAATGTCCTGAACTGCAGTAGGATAATTTTGATACTTAAAGCTTGGCATTATCTCCGTATCTCAGGGTATGTTTTAAATCCAATTCTCATGTCTGTCCCAACATGGCTATTTTACCAATAAACCAGACACATTTATTGTTTCCATCCTTTTCTTCTTCCCCCCTCCCCCCCACCATTGTTCATGCTTTGACAGTTCTGTAAAGTTTATTTCACCCTGCTGCTTAGTGTCTTTTTATTCTGTTTGTTTTTCTCTACCTCCAGCTGGGATATAGTTTAATGAATTATTTTTCAGTGTGCATGATATGGCTTTTATGGCCTGCCTTTGGAGATTGTGATTAATATGATTTTCTTTTGTTCTTTGCCCTGACCTGCTTCCCAGTGCTCAGTGTAGTGATCATCATTGTATTAAGAATATTGAGGTTATATTATCCATGTTAAGCCTGGAACATATTTTCATTCATTCTCAGTTTTATTCTTCTGTCTGGATTTTTATTTTTGGTTTCAGTCCTGAGATTTCTGTTTCCCTGCCAATATCTGTACATTTATTTTGTGCTGCAGTTGGATAAGTAAATTCTCCACTGCTAGTGATCTGTCCCACGCAGTCATCAAAGCAATACCTTCCATGAAAAGGTTTGGGGCATTTTTTTAAGTGATTTGGCATTGAGGTTTGTATCTCTTTTGGTTTTGGTGGTAGTGGGGTTGGTTTTTTTTTTTTTTGTTTGTTTGTTTGTTCCTGGGTTTTTTTTTTTGTTGTTTGTTTGTTTGTTTTTAGTTTTTTATTTGGCTGGTTTTGTTGATTTTTGGGGGTTTTGTTGTTTTGTTTTTTTCTTTTTTTAGTTTTTGTTTTGGGTTTTTTTGGTGGGACGAGATCGATTCGTTTGTTTGCATTGTTTTCCTGTAAGCTTAGGTGGAAGTTTATGGAAATCATTCAGCATGTCAGCCAAGTTTGGATCCAGCACTTCTTTAAATGGGCAGGAACTTCCCCAGCTATGGGCAGGAATACACAAGTTTTGCAAAACAATCCTAATGGGGAGGAGAAAAGGCATGAGAAGAAATGGGGAGGAGAAAAGGAGAAAGGTGGTGAGACTGAATTCCACTTCTGATAAATTCACAGCTGCTTACATGCATTTTCAGTTTTGACCTTAGTCCTTTGACAGCTTTTCATTCAGCCAGTCTGAAAATATTCATGCTGTGTTATTTTAATTTATTTCTTATAAAAAAGAACTGTTACTTGGAAGGGCTAGAGCTAGCTACCTTTACAAGCAAAACAAAAAAAGACTGGCATCCTCTTTCCTTCATTGTCTCATAGATATGTTCAAACCTGACAATGAGCTATAGGTAGGTTTGAAAGTTGGACTTAGACTGGCCCATCTTTCTTGCTTTGTTGCAGGAGGAACTGAAAAGCATGCTGTTATTGACACATGCTTCTCTGCTGAGAGCTGATCTGAGACCATCAGCCTGTGTTGTAGGCAGAAACAGGAGCTCAACTCCAATTTCAGCTTGGTAGAAAATGGTTCTTCCACAAGTCACTGGCCTCCAAATTCCAAACATCTAGTTTCTTTCAGCTTATAAATGTCAGGTTTAAGTGATTCCATTTCAAGACATAGCAATCCTTTCCATCTTCTTATTTAGAATCAGTTATCTCTTTCCCTTTCTCTCAGAAAAATTGCAGCTCCATATTTCATGTATCTAAATACCTATGCTGTTTTTCTTAGTAAATTCACAGAATCAATAGAATGGCTTTGGTTGGAAGGAACCTTAGAGTTTGTCTACTCCAACTTCCCAGCAATGGGCAGGGATGCTGCTCAACTAGACTCAGCTGCTTAAGATATTGTCCAACCTGGCCTTAAAAACCCATAGGGAGGAGACATCCACAACCTCCCTGGGCACCCTGTTCCAGTGCCTCACCACCCTGACTTTAAAGAACTTCCTCCTAACATCCAGTCTAAATCTTCCCTCTGCCAGTTCAAACCCATTGCCCCTCGTCCTGTCATTGCAAGCCCTTGTCAATAGTCCCTCCCCAGCCTTCCTGTAGGCCCCCTTCAGATACTGGAAGGCTACTCTAAGGTCTCCTGGAAGCCTTCTCTTCTCCAGGCTGCAGAGCCCCAACTCTCTCAGCCTGTCCTCATAGCAGAGCTGCTGCAACCCTCTGATCATCTTCGTGGCCCTCCTCTGGACCCGCTCCAACAGTTCAGTGTCCTTCAAAAATAAACAGATCTGAAGTCAGCAGCAAAACATACTGGTGGAGGCACAGCCCTATGTGTGAGGTTCAGCAAACAGAGGAAATGGGCAAGAGAAAAACGCTCAATGATGTTTTCAAAATATTTTTGTAGCTCAGATGAATACTGGGTAACAGATATTTCACACATAGATGTGCTTTGTGAGCAGGAAAAATGCATGCATTTAATTTTTTTTCTACCTCTTTCTGGGTAAAAAATGAGATCTACTGACAAAGTGGTACTTTTCTTTTTGTCTCTCTACATACTGTTTATTTCTAAGTCAATATGTGGGATTTTCAGCAGAGTTAACCTGGATGTTGCTAACAGTGTAGTCCACAAGTAACAGGGGTTTTAGGTTGGGTTGTTTTTTTTTTCCTTTTATTATCCATGCTCTTTAAAACCTGAAATCACCTTGAAAAGTAGGCAAAATATGCTTAGTGTCCGTTTTGAACTAGAGAATGGAAATACAAAGCAAATTTCATTGAAATTTGCAAATTCATTTAAAAATGCAAATTTCATACAAAGTCAGGTTCATGTATCATTGGGAAAATATACACTGAAATTCTGCATCTTGTCATTTTTCTATCTGACAGTACTTGTGCACTGGAATTTGGAAATAAAAACTATTTCACAATTTAGAAATCTTGTGATTCTTGTGCAAAGTTACAACATCAGATTTTTTTTTTTTTCTTCCTTACCTTCAGCACTTATGTGAAGGTTTTTATCTTCACTGCACTGTGTGTAGAAGAAAAAACTATGTTGTCTGCAGGCCATGGATTAATCGAGCCCTTTTTTGTGTGCTTTCAAATTTTACCACAAAGCCAGGTTGTAAACTACTTTCTGTGAATCAAAAGGACAAGTTGTATAAATTAACTGCTCATCAGTGTGAGCACAGAGGTCTCTTTCTGCCAAAGCAAATAGCTAAGATAAATGCATAAAAATAAGTTTCAAGATGAGAAACAAACAAACAGAAAAGGTACTACAACTTAGTCACTAATTACTTCAGGTGAGTTCAGTTGCTTTTCTATCAGAAATTAGTCAGGAGAGCTTTATTGTATCATTAACAGATTTTTTTTTTCCCCCCTCTTTTAATTTAATACAATAATTCATTTAATTCCCAGGAGTGATGGTTTAGGTATCAAGATACTTCCATGCCTAACAGTTGCAGAGCTTTTACAGTGAGTAGCCCAGTTGTATTGTAGGCTGTTCTGTTTTTAAATAAGAAGGTGCTATTATTTCCTGTCACAAAAATGATATTTCTTTTCCCTTTCTGCATTTGACAGTAAACTTTGTTAGTTATGAAACCAAATCATACTGTGTATTATATGAGTCACTTACTATTAGTCTCACTTTTTATGGAATTGAATTTGCCTGTTTCCTTCACTGGTGGGAATATGAGTTTATTGTTTTGGACTCCTGCTCAAAGAGAGAGGGGGATGCTAGTGGCATAACTGGAGGGAATATTTTTTTATCCTTTTCCACTGTATCTTTGTGGGCTCATTGAAGGACAGAAGATTTCTTTTTTTTTTTTTTCCAACAGGACATGCTTCTCCATTTATATATATATATATTTTTTTTTTCCTTCCTCAGCAGAGGAAATCTCACACTTTTGGCACTTTGACACATCACTGACTGTTAGAGAACGTGGAGCCTCTGTTTACTGCTGGTTCTTGAGTCTTAAACAGCCCTCCACTGCTTTTATTATACCAGTAATTACACTTAATGTAACTGCATTTCCAGTACGCTTGGCTAAGCTCTGAAAATTAAGTAGAGGGTACTTTGTTATAAAATTCACTGTAATGAGCTCTGGTGGGACAGGGTCTGTTAAGTTTGAAATTGCCTCAGGCCATTTCTGAAGAACTTCTTAAAATATTTCACATCTGTAAAAGTTTGCAAGTAGACAAATAGCCAAAGGTATGGTTGAGCAGAAAAAAAAAATACAAAATAAATTCACAGCCCCACAATTTGCACTGGATGAAATAGGAACAATTTTAATACCAAACTATTAAATTTATTTTAAGCATTTATCATCTCGAGTAATTTGTTAAACAGAAAGTTTTCTAGCCAACAGCATGTAAATTTTAGGTGATTGGTTGACACAGTGGTTTTTATGCACTCTTTTCTGCTTTTGGTTTCTTAATCCAGACCATGCATTCATGAAACTGGAATAAATTTAGGACTCCCTCTGGGTTTACATAAATTGGTTCAAGAAGGGGTCACACCTCTCAGTACAAAAATCTTATAAGAGCTGCTGCAACTATTAGCCAATTAGCTTAATGTTACAACTAACTGCCTGTAGTGAGTACTGATCTCTGGTATCTGCCTAAATAAATGACTAATATGCCTTCAATTCCCTCAGTGTTCTTCAGCTATATGACCACTGTAATGCTTTGCAGCTAATAAAATCTCAGATTGACTAATTTATTGGGTAGCTTTACCAAAACATCCAAGGAATCCTTTATATACTCATTTGAAAAGGATCCAAAATTAATTCTCTGGGGACTAAGTGGCAAAGTCTCCCTGGGATCAGCATCAGTGAGCTTTAGGTACATTGGCACAAATCAGGTGGAGGATCTTTTGTGCTTTTAGTGCAGCAATTTAACTACATTTTGTACTTAAGCTTTAAGCACAATGTAATTAGAGGCCTCCAAGCTTGAAATTCATGCAACTTTTTTTTTTTTCATTTGTTTTTTGTTTTTCCTTCTAAGAGACTCTATCCAAGCTTGCCCAGCTAAGTATTTGACAGATGTGAGTTGTATGTGGAAGCTCTGTACCAAACTGCCAGACAGGTTAGAATCTTAAAGCTGTTCTCTTTGGTTTTGAGATTTGGAATGTAGAAATGGATAGAAAAGTCTGTTTGCTAGGGAGGGTCAGTCTGCAGCCTTTTGTGTCAAGAAGAAATACTCACTAGTTGATAATCAAATACACTGTGGCCATTAAGTACTGCACCTGTTGTCCAGATGGGCTAACAATAAACATGACACAGTCAGTCATGCTTGTAGAATAGGGTGGACAGAAGGCTTTGGAGGATGTTTCTGGGATCTTCCTCTGTTTATCTAGATCTTTACATCTATACTATTATACTGTTGGGAGTATGTATGTAGTATATTTCAAACTTGGAATCACTCTGGTGAGTTGTTCCAAAGGACTTCATGTAGGTCTGTGTTTCTTTTGAGTTTTAAAGTGAAATGGCAGCTTTCTTTACATTAACTAAGAAAACTATTGTTTAGCAAAGAATGGAGCAACAAATCTCTTCATATTGAGAAATATTAATTACCATCAAGATCATTTGCATTTAAAGTCAGAACAAAGCTTGTTTGCTCTGCTAAACTTCATCTGTAACTGACTATTTTTACAGCTATGAAATATTTTTATTAATTTAGATGATCTTATATTATGACAAGTTACTGAACATACAATTGTGTGCAGTAATGCTATATAAAACACAGACTCAAAAGCCACCTTAATTGAATAGCTCCTTTGTAAAAAGGGTTTGGATCAAAAGTGCTTCAAAAGTTATAAATGCCCATATACCATTTCTGTCCTAGGAATATAGAATCATAGAATGGTAAGGTTGGAAGGGACCTCAGGGATCATCTAGTTCCAACCTCCTGCCATAGGCAGGGACATCTCCCACTGGTACAGGTCACTCAAGGCCTGGCCTTGTCCTTTATTGGGTGAACAATCTGGGAAAAGGAGAGATTTAGGGACTTTATTTGCACTTGAATAAGCATTTACTCTGCATCCTATATAAAAAATACTCCTTGCCCTATTGGCTTCAGTGTTTAAAGTGGTGTGGTAAGTTTAGTGATGTGCTTAAATTCAAAATGAAACATCTAAGTGTCTTTTGGATCAGGGCATGACATATTGGGGACATTGCCAACAATCCACTTCACTCATAAAATAGTTACTTATTAATGTATTTGCTTATTGAAAGCAGGCAACTAAAGAAAATTTAAATCAGAAATCTTATTTCATCTCTTCATGATATAAAGGGAGAGTAAAAGAAAGAGGAAGGTATTTAAAAAAAAAAANATTGCAGATCCCCCACCACTGGAAGTATTTAAACCCATCTGAACAAGGCTTTGAGTAAGGATGAGAAGGATGGTCATGGCCATGGCAGGAGGTTTGGATTAAATGGTCTTCCATGGTCCTTTCCAACCCTAACCACTCCATAATTCTATGGAAATGTTGGTGGACCATTTTGTCCACAGACTGGTGTTGTGCATGGCTTGTGGATTCAGTATCACTCTTGGAAGACAGCTGAACCTCCTACTGTGTTGCTCTGTTGCCATAAGGAGATGGTGATGTTTGGAGTTTTTGCTGGTTCTACTTTCTGATTAGTAAAATTAAATTGTTTTTCAGTTGCTTAACAGAGGACAAAATTGCACTCTCTTATTTGGCCCAGTAATTATCATCAATATAGTACAATACAACCAAATTTAAAACTGTCTTCATTGATTGCCATACATTCCTAATACTTGCATAATGCATTCTAAGGAAATACAATTTAAAAGCTGACATTGTGAATTGTACTGTGCTCTTGATTTGCAGCCCTCTAATGATACATGGAGTAGTACAACTTCAATTTCCTTTCTAGCCAACACTGTTCAAGGAGGAACTTAAATATATCACTATCCCTAGTGCAGAAAAATTATTATTGTTTTTAGAATCACAGAATCATNGTCCTATAGTGACACAACTGTTATAGAGTAAGCTTGATAAACTGTATCCTGCCTTCAGAGTAGTCTCTTTTAGCACCCATCTCAAGTTGTAACCTGGTAACTAATAATAAAGGAATGGGAGACTTGAATTTTTATGGGATCCTACATTTGGACCCTGTTATTGGAACCCATTCTTTACCATGAGGATGGTGGAACACAGGAACAGGTTGCCCAGCGAGATAGTTGAGGCCCTATCTCAGGAAACATTCAAGGTGAGGCTTGCCAGGGCTCTGGGCAACTTCATCTAATGGAGGATGTGTCCCTGCTCACTGCAGGGGGATTGGACTAGATGACCTTTGGAGGTCCCTTCCAACCCAGACCATTTTGTGATTCTCTGATTGTGGCTGGCATGCATAAATAAATCCACACCAGGACAAGGAGAAACAGCTTTAAACTGAGAGAAGGTAGATTTACACTGGATTAAAANTCTAATGATACATGGAGTAGTACAACTTCAATTTCCTTTCTAGCCAACACTGTTCAAGGAGGAACTTAAATATATCACTATCCCTAGTGCAGAAAAATTATTATTGTTTTTAGAATCACAGAATCATAGAATGGTAAAGTTGGAAGGGACCTCAAGGATCATCTAGTTCCAACCCCCTGCCATAGGCAGGGACACCTCCCACTAGTACAGGGCACTCAAGGCCTCATCCAACCTGGCCTTGAACACCTCCAGAGAGGGAGCAGCCACAACCTCCCTGGGCAACCTGTGCCAGTGTCTCACCACCCTCACCGGAAAGAACTTCCTCCTAACATCCAGTTTAAATCTCCCCTCTGCCAGTTTAAACCCATTGTCCCTTGTCCTGTCATTGCAAGACCTTGTAAATAGTCCCTCCCCAAGGTGGGGAGGAACTATTAGGTGATTAACATGAAAATAAGGATAAGTTGCAGCCATTTGGAACTCCACTGGCACTGATAATGAGGCCTTGAAACTTTGGAAGAGTGAACAGTAACTTCTCTGCAATGTGCTCTTAGCGAAAGCTATGATTTTTTTTTTTTATGTTTTGCTTTATTCCCTCCAGAACACAGGTTTTTGGAATAGTAGTGTCTGAGGTTTCAGGAATGTGGGTGTATTTGTACATGTTTAGTAACTAAATTTAAACTGTTCAGCCATTTCGACTTAATACAAATCTGGTCCAATATTTTCATTCCCAGCTATGCTGCCTTCTGGAGCTTCACATGCCTGGGAGAGTGATCCATTTCACCTCCCACTACACAGCTTTAGGTCTTCTGATTATACTGAATGTCTTTCTGCTAAGGAACTTGCGTGTGGTTGAAAGTGCCAATACAAATAAGCTAGTGTGAAATAGGAAAATTAAGGGGAGAAAGAAGTGGTGAAAGAAAAGATGATTCGAGGTAGCGTCAAAGATGAAACTGAGAAGGGAAACAGATGTACTCAATCCTTTCCCAGATTTTTTTTTTTGTACAGTGATTTTTTTTTTTTCTTCATTAAATTTAAGCAAAATAATTTCTTAAGAATTAATTAGTGATTCTTCTTTAGACAGAATTTGCTTACACAGCAGTATAAATTAGCTCAGGGACTGGAAGCAGCCCAGCCCTGGTAACACAGGGATGAAAAAAGTTATTTTGTCTTGCTTCTTGGGAAAGTTTCATAGCCTTTTGTAGCACAGCTAGACCTTTGCCAATGGCCACATTAAGCTGTTTACAGCTAGTCCATGTTTGCCTACATTGTGAATATAAAGACATACTCTTAGCCCAGCTGAAGGTAGTGTGTATCGATGATTCAAAGGAGTGTTTGAACCCTGCAGAACAAATGGATTAGCAACACAGGTGTGCTGTATATGCAGGTCAGAATGGAGCTGAGTCCCTGCAGCCTTGTTAGCTCCACTGTTAGCAATACTCAAGTGGCCATCTGAAGTGTCAGCTAGTGAACTTAAAACATCACTTCAGTGGAAATTGAGGTTTCTGCTTGAGAACAGGGGTGAAGTATAAGCCAATGTGGGATCTGCACCGTGGAGACCACTACTTTGCTTTTTGGGAGGTCTGCAAACAAGGCACAGCTTTAAAACTCTGTTTAGATTATCCCTAATTCTCCCTTCTAGTTTACATTCTTCAGAACTTTGTTCCTTTATTAAAGTTGTTTTGATTTTCAGTCTTAGATTTCGACCATCCACTTCTTTTTTTTTTTCTTTTTTCTTTTTTTTTCCTCTTTTTTTCTCTTTTTTCCTTTTTTTCTTTTTAAAATTTTTTTTCCTTTTTTTTTCTTTTTTTTTTCTTTTTTTTCTTTTTTTTTTCTTTTTTTCACTCACCAAAATAAGGCTTTCTCTTCAGAAAATGTCTGTCCATGAGCTGGGACATCAATGCCTGCCTTTTCCTCTTCCAGCCATATAAGTGCCTCTTCATTTCTTGAATTCATCCTCTTCTGTAAGAGGAGTCACTATTATATGAGAATTCTTCTCAAAGAAGTTTGAAACAGAATTTTTCATTCATACTTTTGGAGAAGTTGAGGCAGTTTTGCTCAATGGTTAATTATTCTAGTGCATCTTATTTGTGGAAAGTAGAATATACCTTGCAATATTATTGCACTTATAAGGCAAAGCTTCTGTACTGAAAGACTTGTTAGTCAGTATTCAAAGGAAAATAACTTACAGCCTTTCTGACTTGATTTCCTACAATTATTATTATTGAGGGTAAATACAATTTTTCAAGTCAACTTCTCAGATTTTTTTTTGTATCAGTAACAAAATAATGTGGTGTTTCATGTAGAGCAGATGATTTAAAATAATCCAAAATGCCCTTAAGATAGCATATTCATGATGAAAAATGCCAGAATGTAGAGTATGTTACTAAAAGAAATAGGAAAAACAGATAAACAGTGCCAGGCATTACTCATTTTTTTTTTTTTTTATTATTTTGTGCAGGATGCATAAATGTTGTGGGTTACAGGAGAGGAAGAAATAAATGGTCTTATGTGTTGAGCTTGAGCAGTCTTCATTCAACTGTTATTATATTTTAGTTTAAGTATCATGTTATATTTTACTCTGAAGAAAAAAAAAAGCTTTTTCTGTTTAATTTGTAACTGAAGCTTATTAATTTTTATAGTTGTGAAAATCTAGCTCTTCATCTGGACTGAGGCAGCATGAGAATGTGTGTAAGAATTTAAAGGCGATTTGGGAATACATCAAAATATAAACAGAATTTCAAGGTTATTACTTCAGCAAAATCTCAGCTCACAGACTACTGAGCTGTTATATCCAGCAAATTCTTTCTCTTTATAGCAAAGGCATATGTGTATTACCTTAGATTTGGTGGGTGTATAATAAGATGTAGTTGTTGAGAAAGTATCTAAATGCAATACATTAGCAGTATAATTGTAAAGCTCTTTAAAAATGGGGGGAAAAAAAAAGAAAGAAATATTCTATTTATCAGTGCTCATAGAAAGTGAGAAAGAGCTGATTTAAAGACTTTAAGAGTGTTATCTTTCAAAATGAAACTTTGCCCCCAAAGCTGAGGTAACCATCTGTGTTCAAATCTGATTCAAGTACAGTGTGGGAAATTAATTCTGATGCCTTTGAGTTCGTTTGCAAAAGAATACCAAAATATCTGGCTAGAATAACCCATCCAACTTTGATGGTTAATGTGTTCAAGTTATATTTTGAACTGTGAATGCCATGCTTCTGGTGTTACAATGGGACAGCCTTTTTTAAGGTAGCAAGTTGGAATCTAAGCTATGATGTAATCAAGTGAAAGGAATATTTTCCCTCACTGCAGAAGGAATCTTGAGCTAAATTAATTTCTGATGCTAATGAATGCAGGTCTGCAGAAGTGACTGTTGAGCCTATACACAACATTCTCTTTGGCTGTAGAGAATTTACTTCCTGTTTTCTCATTACTAAATTCTCACTTCCCTAACTACTCTAGCTGTCTTCTTATCAAACTTCTCTATAGTTCCCTGGAAGGCATCTCCAAAAGTGAAGGAAACTGAACTTTATTCACATGACTGTTTAAAAATATCCCCCTGCATATAAAAGGGAAAACAGCAATTGTGTGCTGGAGCCAATAATAGTAATAACAGAAAATACATTAGCTTCTTATTTCTAATTTATTTTCAAGCTCATTCATTATGACATGCATGAATTCTTTTAACCTCAGCAAAAACTTAAAGTCTGCATCACTATTTGCAGTAATTTCTTCATATTAGTCATTGAGATTTCAAAGAGATTCTGTATCCATAAAGACTACTTAAACAGACCATAAAAAAAAAAATTATCACAGAATGTTAGGGGTTGGAAGGGACCTCAGTGGCCCTTTTGTTCATTCATTCATTCATTCATTTATTTATTTGAAAACTCAAAGCATAGTGCTGGAAAGTCTTTCCTTTTACTATGAGGGCTTCAAATTCACCCTTTTATTATTTATTTTTTTTTAGTGTTGAAAACTGGTAGCTCCATCTCCCAGTTCACAGAATCACAGAATGTCAGGGGTTGGAAGGGAGCTTGAATGATCATCCAGTCCAACCCCCCTGCCAGAGCNGGCTTACCACTTCCCTTGAAGAATGCTTCAACAGGACTTGGTGATTTGCACTGTAGCTTATGCGTGGTCATTTTTCAACCCTCGGAAATACTGAAATACAAAACTTCTTGGTGAAAATGCCTTTTTATTTTTCCTGGCAAGAAACTAAGAACCAGTTGCAATAGATTTTAAGCATTTGCTGGCAGTTCTGCCACAGCTGGTCATGTTAATCTCATTACATTTCTTCAGTTACTTTTTGAAATCACCGAATTGTCAATAGTTGTGCTTTCTTACACTCTCCCTTATGAACAGAGAGAAGGAAGACAAGCAGAAATAATTGACTAGTGGCACAACTGGTTCTTACCAGAATCCTCAGTTAATTACATGGTTCAGTTTTGGCAGATGATACAGATTTTTTTTTTTTTCCCTTCCCTGAAAATGTGAATTGATTGCAGACTTCTACCCAGTCCTCACTTCATTTATGAATCTTCATTGCATCTTATTTCTGACTGCATCTCAAAAAGGAAGAAAGGCAGGTAGCATAACACAAATCCACCACCTACGTGCAGCAGTCAGAAACCCAAGTCTGTCAAAGCACTAAAGCCTTAAAATCACCTTAGAACCAGAAACAATTCAAAATAGTTGTGCACTTGGATTTTTTTTTTCAGTATACCGCCTACTTTGGCAGGATAATGATGCATTCATCAGTAATTGTCTGCTCATATCATAGCTAGGTTTTGTATTCCAGTGGTGGATTTACCAATAGCCAAGTGTGATGTATTTTAAAATTGTCAGTATTCACTTGACATGAGGGGGTCCATGCTTTTCCAGTGTTGTTCTTAGCCTGTGATAGAAACGAATTGAGTGTACTAGAAGTGCAGATCACCAAAGCCTACAACTGCTTATATCATCCTGTGCAGGGTTTTCCTTCTCTTCTACTATCATGCAGTGTAGCCCTCATTACGAATTTAAATTACTATATCAAATATGAAATTTGTCCTTTTTTTTTTTTTTGGTGTCTGATACTGAGTGTTGAATATATTACCTAACTTGCTAACATCTAAAGGTGTTAGTTTCTAAAATTGCATTCCACTTGCTGTCAGAAGAGCTTATATGTATTTCTTAAGAAAATTCAGAGGGTAGTTGTAGCCACATAGCAAATGGTTGGCTTCCTATGCAGACAGTTGTGAAATGCCAACCCTTAGCATCACACTTGGAGTGCTTACAGCATACAGTATATTAGGCCATTAACAACTAAGTATTTAAATCTTCAAGTCCTGTCAGGTATATCAATAGAATCATAGAATTGTCAGGGCTGGAAGGGACCTCAAGGATCATCTAGGTCTAAGCCCTCTGCCATGGGCAGGAACACCTCACACTAGATCAGGTTGCTCAGAGCCACATCCAGCCTGGCCTTAAACACGTCCAGGGATGGGGTTTCCACCACCTCCTTGGACAACCTGTTCTAGTGTCACCCTCATGGTGAAGAACTTCTTCCTAACATCCAGTCTGAATCCAGCAATAAAAGTTTACGTCTGTTACTCCACCAATAGTAATGAGAAGCTAATCCTAAGAATGGTAGTGTAAAACATCTTATTAGTTGCTTTCTTTATTAATTTTGGGTTTTTTGGGGTTTTTTTTTTTGGTTACCACAGATGAGATAAGCATTTTTTGTCTGCCAGGACTTGCTTTTTTCCACTGAATGCTGAAAAAAAAGTTAGGTTCGTTCCTAAAATGGTGCAATGAACTTAGCAAAATAGAGGGCGAAGCAAGGCAGGAAAAGAGGGCTGTGCAAGAAAGCAGATCTTTGTCTAGTTATGGGAAGCTAGATATGTTTCAGTGTTAGTGAAAAAAGGGAGGATGTGAATCACAGCTTGCACATTTGCAACATACCAGTGTCTAAGGCATTAAAATCCAATTGTATAAGCTCTCAGGAAGAGCAGCTTGCCTGCTTTATTCACAGAAGAGTCTGAAATAACACTGCCAAGATTTAAGACAACAACAACAAAAAAAAAAAAAAAAAAGAAAAAGAAAAGAGTGGTGAGGAGGGTGTTCAGAAATATATTATATCCTGCTTCGTGTAGCTTTTGGTCCCCTTGATGTACTAGTGGCATATGAAAGCCCTGTGGATGGATGGGGCATTAGATTGGAAGCAATAAGGTTGTGCCTGACTTACCTCTGCATTTGTAACAGATGTTACAAATGTCATAACATGAACCTTTGGGATCAAACTGGAGGAAAAAAAAAAAAAAAACCACCCACAACCAAGACAACAGATGTAGGCCTCTTAGTTTTACCAGCAAGTATAGTCTGACACTATATAACACTGTTCTGACTTGATGTTAATACCCTGTCCTCCTCCTGAGAACAGAATCAGTGACACAAACCATTTCTGTAGCACTGAATCTGGAAAAGGGTGACAGCAGTTTTCTTCCCAGAGGAATTTTAATACTAGTTTAAAAATAAAATAATAGAACTGTTACTCCCATAACTATCTCACTGTTACATCTGAATAAGGGAGAGGGAACTGAATTTTAAAGGATTTCTCCACCCTATTATAATATTTATGCATCTGTCCATTGGTGAGGTCAAACCTTGCAGAGTGGACACTTATCTAAAACACTGCTTTGTTCCTTGGGCTTTAAGCCCTCAATTTGCCTCACCTTTGTGTGTCACTCTCCCTTGGCTTACACATCTATCCCAACTTTGCCCCTTTCTCTTCCATACTTCTGTGGATGGTTGGATTTTTTTTCCCCATCTCTTTGCAACTTGATTTCCTGGGAAGCTGCTATCTCACTTTAATTATTGATGCCAAATTCGTTAGGGCTGCAGTAATAAAGAAAGCATCTTTTACTTGCAGCTGTCTCCACCAGCACTTTCTCAGCTATCCCATCTACTTTTTCACAGTTTCTTAAACATTTTTCTGCTTCTTTTCATACTGCCCCTTATTTGTGACTCATCCTTTCTGGTCTGAAATGAAAAGCTGGTTTCTCTCTACTTTAAGACTGCTGCCAACTAATAATACTGGCATATGCTTGAAGAATAGGTGGAGTTATCTGCTTCTCATCATATCTGTTTGTGATAGTACAATTTAAATGAGCAATCTTTAGTAGGATCCCAACTGTTATTCTTAAATTCTGTGTAAATTCTTCCTCCGTATAGATTCTTGGGAGGAAAAAGCCACTTTGTAAATATTTATGAAACAACCAGTATAAAGTGAGTTTGATTCTGGAAGGTGGCTTTAATTCAGTTGTATCAGAAACAGTGGTCCCTCTCCTCTATGTCAGTGCATTTTGCTGTCCTACAGAAAAGCTAATGGCCAGAGTGACTGTTAATAATTACCTTTAATTGTTTCATGGTCAGTGAAGCTATTTTGCTTCTCCTGCTATTGATTTTAATGGAAATTGCGTGTTCTTTCCTTTCTACATTTTCTCTACGTGGTGGAACTGCATGAAGTAGCTTCTCCTGTTTCTCAGGAGTTTTGGCCAATGCTCTTGTGTTTCATGGGAGAGGAAGAAAATGAATGTAGGATTGCAGATTCTTGTGCTTCAGTTTAAAGCAGTGGTGACTCTCTCTGCCACATCACTCCCTCAGGTGCTGTCATTCTTGAACTGGAGGCTTAGCCCTCTCCCTGAAGAATTTCATTGTCAAGGAGAAGAGTGGGGGTTCTCCCATGAAGAATTTTAATCACCCTGTCTGTAGCCCTTTTGAAGGACACACAATAGTTCCTATAGTAACTACTACAGTGTGGGAGAAAGGCCAGTGCTCCCTCCCCCAGCCACAGATGGAGAACTCTCTTTGCTTAGATGACTGGAAATTCTTGCACAGCAAAGACTTCATCCTTCACAGTGAAAAGAAAAATCTCTGAAATGAGATTTAAGTGCTAATTAAGAAGTGGTGCTAGTTGAGTTATCAAGCAGAGAACACAGAAACCTCAAATATACTTACTTTTAAGGTGTTTAGCTTTCATTCTTGGGGGAGTTTAATTTTAAGGAGTTCAAAACAGAAGACATTTAAAGCCCAAGAAATGTTATCTTCTCCTCTCACCCACCCTGCCCCCACCCCCTAAAGAACAGATCCTGTGGAAAGGAGCAGACCTATAAACTGATGAAAATAATTGGAAAAGGGAAAGGAAGAAGCTGATAGGATAGACCAAAGCTTAAACTAAGACAGCCACTTGCCTAGGCTGTTTTTTCCATTTACTCTGAATCCTCTTTAAGAGGAGGACACATTCTGTGTCTCCAGATCCATTGATTCCAATCCAATTAACAAGTGATATAGCACCTCCTGCTTTTCTGACAACATTTTAATTGATATTAAGTCCCTGAAAAAAAACCAAAACTATCAAATTTAAAAGCATTAAGCAACTTGAAGTGCAAATTTTACTAAGATTTCTGTAAATACCTAAAGCTTTTGATGAAGCATCGTAGATGAAGCACTGCAAATAATAAAACAGAGCTGTCATTGTGTTACATAACTTTTTTCTTTACTTAACCAGTACATTCTTGATAACTACTTACTTACTCTATGGAAAGTTTTGGCTTACTTTCCCTACCATGGATTCTCCAGTAATGAATACATGCTCTATACCACTGGCCAGAAGATGGACATCTACAATAATAGGCATTTGTGTAGATTTGAAATACCATTGTTAGCTTTGCAAGTTGATTATCATCTACTGCATTATGCATCTTACATGTAGTCCTTTGTGACAAATTTGTTCTGATACTTTATTGCTGTGATACTTAGTTGGTAATGGCACAGTGTTAATGATTCCCATAGCTTTACTAAACCAAGATAAAATACCTTGCCACATATGCTGCAACTCCATCTGAGATTTATTTCTCCTTCCCATCTGTGAAGGTGGATAAGAGACCTAAAGTTTGGATCATATGATGTCTTCTGGTGAGGTAGACTGGCGACATCATTTAATTTCTTTGGATATGCTTTCCAAATCAGAGGGCACATCTCTGCTTACATCATGCTGGCTGAGTATCATTCATCTCTCTTTAGACCAGGACTTTGGATACACATCAGCTGTACCTTATGTCCTCAACATACTTGATAGGCAGAGGAGTTCAGTCTTGTTGGAGATTTCTTTCAAAACTTGGAATCAGTCATAAGTGGGCTAGAAAGAAAAAATGAATGGAAAAAAACTTGTACTTCACAAGGTCACAGGATCACAGGATGCTAGGGGTTGGAAGAGACCTGCAGACATCATCGAGTTGAACCCCCCTGCCAGAAGCAGGACCATAGAGTCTAGCACAGATTGCACAGGAACCCATCCAGACGCATCTCGAAAGTCTCCAGAGAAGGAGACTCCACAACCTCTCTGGGAAGCCTGTTCCAGTGCTCCATGACCCTTACAGTGAATTTCTTCCTCATGTTGAGGTAGAACTTCCTGTGCTGTAGTTTATACCCATTACCCCTCGTCCTATCACAGGGCACAACTGAGAAGAGTTTGTCCCCTCCCTCTTNGGTCTGCTCTTCACCAGCCCAAAAAGCCCCAGGTCCCTCAATCTCTCCTCACAGGGCAGTGCTCCAGCCCCTTAATCATCTTCGTAGTGTAGGTATGAGATAGGAAGTAAAAGAATTTTTTTTTTAATAAACCAACTTCCGTGAATGTTAGCATACACAAATATTGGTCTGCTTTTTTAAGCCTAATGTGGGTGACACTTTGTTCTTCCCTGACATTTCATCTGCTGTTCACTTGAGCCCCTCAGTCAGCCTCCCTGTCTTTTCTAAGACACAGTTTTTAAGCATTTCCAAATTACTTACTGGAAAGCTCCAAGATTTTACGATGTCATCTCACCTCTTGCTGTAAAACCACCTTGATTATTACATTCACCTGCATTGTTCTTTCCATAAGCACTCGGGGATGTTCCTAGAAATAACAAAAGATACATTTTCATGTAGAATCTATTTTACACCGAGGCATATGTATTACAAATTGTACTGTAATTTTTTCTGACTTTAAAAAAAAAAAAAAAGTTAAACTTTGGAATGTACTTGTAAGGTTACAGCCACGCTCATGCTGTGAACTGCTTTGCACATAATCATCTGAGATGATTCAGACAGCTCTACATCTTATGTTCTCTCATATAAAATAATCTTGCATTTTGTCAATACCTACAGGAAGAAATATTAGCCAACCCTACGTGAGGATTCCATGCAGTTAGCCTCATACAATTTTGTGAATAAAATGGGTTGTGTTCTCTTTTGGTGAGATGTTTATAAACTTACAGATTTATGTAGGTCTGTTCAGGCTTTGCTAACTGAATTCTGACTTTATGGTCAATCACAATTAGAGCTTTTCAGGGTAAGAAAGGTGAAAAATGGGTTGTATTCTTTATAATTCTTTAGACAGCAGATTACCTAAAAGACTGTAGCAGGATGGCCCTATATCCACTTCTGCTTCCAAGCATGCAGAAAGGTGATGCCAGGAAAAGTCAGCAAAATAAAATAGAAAAATAAAAATAAGGGCTTTGAGGCTGATTTATAAGTGTATATGTAAGTGTATAAGTGCATTTATAAGTGTATAATAATTCAGGGGAATTGATGAAAAACATCAGTAAATCTTTTAAAACTAGTTTTCAAACTGTTAAAAAAGCAACAGAATTTTAAAACTCTTGGTCTGACTTTTACCAAACTTTCCACAAAAGCAATGCTTTTGTCTCCCAGAAGTATTTTAGAGGGAACTCATGATTGTGCTGGTGATATGTGCTTTTATTCTTAGTGGTCAATACTTACTGCTCCAGTTTAATTAGAACTCTGTCTTTACTAGTAGAAAGTCACAGTGAACATCAGTCTTGGGTCATTCTGTGCTCCAATAACCTAGAAGTGAGTTTAAGAGGAAATCCTCTCTCTTCAGGATGCACATTAAGTCTTTGTTAGGCAGTCTACATATTTCTTTTCCAGACCTTCCCACTCTTCCTAGCACAATTGTGAATGCTCTTGAGATTACATTAAGCATGCATAGACTGCCCCCAAGACACTGAAAGGGATGTGGTTCCTCCTTCACCTTGTGCATAGCCAGATTAGTCACTGAGGGAGGAAAGTTGAAGAGGAATTAGTGAGCAGTTAGATTTTTTTTTTTTTCCTTCTGGGCTTGTTATGGAATAATCTTATGCCAGGAATAGGTGTGTCAGGCTGGACAGTAAAAGTAATAGTCCAATCCTATGGAAAGTAAAAGATTTTGATGCACAGATTCCCCTGCTCCAGCACTACAAAGTGCACGTGTGAACAGTTTTTTCTGTCTTCTCATCACTATTAACTGTCAATATTTAATACAAATATTGGTTCTGTCAACTTTTTTGATTAACCACAACAATTGTGTATTCAAACCTTAACCTTTATCAAATAAATGTAGACAGTACAAAATATGACCGCATGTGAAAAAAGCCTATTTAGAGATGTTTGTTCATACCACAGAAAAAAAAGAACCCTGGAAGGATTTCACCTGAGTTTGGAGCTTATTTCCTCTGTGACTCCTGTTCTAGTCTGATATACATACTTCAGCCTTCTTCATATCTTAATTTCCCCTACTTCTGCTACTCAAAGAAAGAAATGTATTTCACACATGCAGTATTTAGTTTCTGTAAAGAGCTTTCATTTTAAACAAAAGCCACATTTTTATTTTAATAAGGATGCACATCCACATTTCTAGCTCTGTAGGCTTCATTGAACTACTTTGATTTACAGATGTGATAGAAATCCTAAACCATAGAATCATAGAANTTGCTTTCCAAGATTTCTCTGAGGAGCTGAGCTATGGCTGCTGATGGCTCCATCCACACGGTAAGAGATTTAGAGGTGACTGGCTGTGGCTTGTGGGGTGGTTACATTTTCAGATTTTAGAGTAGAATAACATAAGTGCTGTCTTAATCCAACTGTTTCTCTCTGTCCTTCTTTTATCTATTGTTATGCCAACTGTCCATTCAGTACAAATAAGAGGCTCTGTGATTAGACCGCGAAATTGCCATGTTTTGAAAAGCATTCATGTGATAGGCATTTGTGTACTCAAAATGGTATATTTCTTCTGATGCAGATAGGTATCAAGAAATCTTGAAAGCTCAAGTAAGTAAAATAGTGATGCAGTGGAGTCAGAAGATCAAATAAAACAAGTTTCCCTGTCTCATTCTTCAAAAACGTGAAGAATGACAGTTAGGGAAATGAATGAAATATGAGAAGTGCATATTTAACAACTATTTGGTTTCCCAAAGAGAGTTGCAGTATGGCTACCAAAAGCATCATTTTTTTCTGTGCAGGATATTTACCTAGGTAGTAAAATTAGGTGATATGTGGTTGTAATGACAGTTCCTAAGGAAGGACAAGACACATACATCTAAGAGGCCTACTGCTATAAAAATGTGAATAATCTGGCAGGTATGAAAGTACTGCAAGATACTTGCCTAGGTGTATACCAGCCACTAGGATGCAGGCCTTGATAGAGGAATTAACTGACAAATTTTAAAGCTATGATCTTTGTGTCTCATGTTTTTCACTTAACTCACTGACCTTGAAGTGTTTTTATGGGAGCTGTAGAACTGAGTGTCCCAAGTATGAGGGCCTGATGTCCTAACCTTTAAACATCATTAACAGTGACTGTTTTAAAAAAGCATTTCTCTGTCTTCGTGCACTGGATTCAAGTTACGTTGCTCGCATGCTAAAACCCACGCAATTAATAATTAACATTGAATATGTAATAGATAATGTTAGTGGCTTGTAAAAGAAGGATATTGAGCAGGAAACAGAAAATTAATCAGAAGGCAAATTCCAAATGGGGAGATGTTCAGATAGTATGTTGAAAATGTAACATCATCTAGATGGAAGAATGAAAGGACCTAATGGATTTCAAGGAGGTTTCCTGGGTTTAGGAGTTGTCTTTTTGTTCTTCTTGTTGTTGTTGTTTTGGTTGTGTTGCTTTTTATGTTTGTTTGGTTGTTTTTTTTTTTTCAGTGCTCCTATGGATGCTGTTACGAAGCAATGCCGATCAGGCCAAAACTGTTAATTTTCTTTTTTGTTTCTGGCAAATTATAAATTAAGTGAAAATGGAATAGAATAACAATATTACAACATTCTGGGATGACCAGGTCTGCTGGGACGGGACTTTGTCTTTTTAGTCATAGAATCATAGAATGGTAAGGTTGGAAGGAACCTCAGGGATCATCTAGTTCCAACCCCCTGCCATAGGCAGGGACACCTCCCACTAGTACAGGGCACTCAAGGCCTCGTCCAACCTGGCCTTGAACACCTCCCTGGGTAACCTGCGCCACCTGTTCCAGTACCTCACCACCCTCACTGGAAAAAACTTCCTCCTAACATCCAATTTCAGTCTCCCCTCTGCCAGTTTAAACCCAGTTCCCCTTGTCCTGTCAGTGCAAGCCCTTGTCAATAGTCCCTCCCCAGCCTTCCTGTAGGCCCCCTTCAGATCCTGGAAGGCTACTCTAAGGTCTCCTGGAAGCCTTCTCTTCTCCATGCTGAAGAGCCCCAAATCTCATAGCCTGTCCTTATATGGTCATCTTAAGGCAACCTGGAACCCCTCAAACTACCAGAAGCAGTTTTGAAGAAGACTTTTGAGTTGTTAGAATTTACATCTTTGAATATCTTCAGAGAAAAGAGGAAGACGTACAAAATGCAGGCTTTCCAGAAGTCACCATTTGTATTTATGAGCTATGGCCTGAATCTATTAGCTATTGGCTGTGAAGCCACCTGTTTGCCCAGTAATAAATAGCTTAGAATTTCCTGTAAGGAAATTGCATGAAGCATCAGTAAGGAATGATACTACATTTTTAGGTCAGTATGGCTATCATTACTTGGCATTTATCTTTTCTTACTGATGTTGTGCTTGACAGCTGGTATCATAGAAGACTAAGAAATTGTTGCTCCATATTTTGTTTTCATTGGTGTTAAATTAACCTGTTCGGTAATGGCAGTCATCTATTCTGCTTATTTTAGTGGATGCTTGGAATTTTGTTGCTCTTACTGTGCATTGTGAAGAGAACAACATGTAAAGATAAACTAGTATTGTGTTGGTTCCAGAGGCACCACACTGTCAGGGTCTTTGGATGTAAATGTGTTTGTACACACTTTAGAAGGGTGCAGAATGAACTTCACCTTTTCTCTCTGCTATGGATATGTCTGTCTGTGTCATTAATACAGGAAAAGAAGGGAAGGTTCCTAAAGCCCTGTCCCTCTTTTCAGTGCTTTAGCTTTCTCTGGTTACATGGCAAATAAAGCCTAGACTTAAATAGAAACCTCAACTGGCAGTAGGTACCTGTGTTTGGTTTTACTCCAAGTGGATTGCTGGCTTTGTGCTTCCAGTTTAGAGTGTTTTAACAAAATATTTGTTTTATGATTTCTCAGCCTATTCTGTAGTCACTGCTGCCTTTGAAACATAATCATCTATTAACAATCACTTTGTACTTATAAACTATGTAATTTAGATGTAGAAGCTGAATTTTTAAATACCTATTCCTGCAACTAACATGGCTATCTGGAAACTACAATGCTTCCCTCTGTTTAGCAATAACTTTCATATTTCAGATAAGTTTACAAATGCTGACTTTTTAATGTTCTGTTTCATTCATTTCGGTTTCAAGTATGATAAATAACATGATAAATAAAAAAAATATATAAATATATATTTATATATATTTTATATATATAAAAAAGATAAATAAATTTTTTATACCTTCTTAGTTCCTGAGTAACATTTAGTTCTTAACCCCCCTATTTCAAAACATTTACTCTTTCTCAGTAGTATTTTTCATTAAATTCTGCATGCTGTCATCATCAGGTACAAATAAAACCCCTTCTACAGGGACTTTGGGATATATTTGAATAAATGATTAATTTCCAGACTTCTTAGACATTTAAATAGAAACTTTTACATTTAGTTTTTAAATTACTATTATTCTTTTATCCTTCAGATTGGAACCACTGAAAATTACAGCCGAATTTTATTTACTGTGTGCAAGACAAATTTCTGTTGGTTTATAAAATGCAGGACACACTGAAATAATTGCTGCCAAATGGTTTGATCAGGGATGCATTAGAAGTGAATGTGCAGACCTTGCAACATAACTGTTTTGGTTTTTTTTTATTCAGTTATAGGTGCCCAGCGCAGGAGAAGTCCCAGTGCCCTTGCCATTGAAGTATTTGAATCACATTTGGGAAGTCATATTTTACAGGTAAAAAAAAAAAAAAAAAGGCTTTTCCAAGAAAAATCAAAATAACTAGCTAATCATATTTCTGCCAACAATTTGAATAGTATTGTTGTCAGCACTTATATCAATGAGATTTTTGGGTTTCTTTTTTTTTTCTTTTTTTTTTTTACTGGTAATTATAATTCATCAACTTTNGGTTTATCAGCAGTGCTTTCCTCCCTGATATCCCATTTGTCACAATTACATATCGCAAATTTACAACACTCTAGAAAGAAAAGAGAGTGAACAGGCCTCCTCAGCTACAAGATAAAAAATAATTTGGTATTTGTCAAAGAATTTAGCCATGCTGTACAGGTCATAGTACTCCAGGAATACTAAACTTTAAAAAAAAAAAAAAAAGAAAAGACTTGATGGAAACATGTGAGTTGTGTTGTTGTTGGTTTGGTTTGGTTTTGTTTTTTTGACAGGGTTACTTACAGCCTTTCCTAGGTTGCAGTAATCAGGTGTGGAGCAGAAGCATTTAAGAACAGAATGTGGTATCAGTGTTTTGTTAGCAAGGCCAAAACCCCAGCATTGCGGAAATAAAGGCTATGCAGATCCCTGTCTCTCTTGAATTGGGGAGCCCAAAACTGAACACACTATTCCAGGTGTGGTCTTACCGGGACAGAGTAGAGGGGAAGGAGAACCTCCCTAGGCCAAGTGTGACACTAAATAACTGCTCTTATTTGGCAATGTACACAGCTTCTCAATGCAACTATATTGGTTGGTGTATTATCTTTTGAGAGGTACAAAAGAGGTAATTCAGGATATTATAATGAGGAATACTCCACTTAAANCCAACAATTTGAATAGTATTGTTTTTAGCACTTATATTAATGAGATTTTTTGGTTTTTTTTTTTTTTCTTTTTTTTTTTTTCTTTTTTTTTTAAAAGCTCATATCTCCTTATTTTTAGAAAGCCCACGAGTGGAAGAATGTTAATGAAATGGAGGGAAAGTATTATTTAGCTGAGTTGTTTAGAACTGTGCAGTAGGTATTTGCTTGTTAAATACCTTTACATATTTGTATGTGTGTGCTTGTGGATGTATGTGTGCACAAACCAATATTTTGTGGGGGTGATTTGCCTCATGTGTCATATATATATATATATATATATATTCTGTCACAATGTTACAGTTTTAAACTACACCAACACGAAGCAGTACAGCAACTNCAGGGTTACTTACAGCCTTTCCTAGGTTGCAGTAATCAGGTGTGGAGCAGAAGCATTTAAGAACAGAATGTGGTATCAGTGTTTTGTTAGCAAGGCCAAAACCCCAGCATTGCGGAAATAAAGGCTATGCAGATCCCTGTCTCTCTTGAATTGGGGAGCCCAAAACTGAACACACTATTCCAGGTGTGGTCTTACCGGGACAGAGTAGAGGGGAAGGAGAACCTCCCTAGGCCAAGTGTGACACTAAATAACTGCTCTTATTTGGCAATGTACACAGCTTCTCAATGCAACTATATTGGTTGGTGTATTATCTTTTGAGAGGTACAAAAGAGGTAATTCAGGATATTATAATGAGGAATACTCCACTTAAATGATTGAGAGCTGTCTCTCTGTACTAACTCAGCTGTGGCATTGAAACACACTATGGATAATGTGAGATTTTTCACATCTCTACTTAGTACCTAAATACAGAATAGAAACCAAGGTAATTTTAGGAAAACATGAAATTAACTAGTAGAACAGATTTGTCTTCATAACAAAAATCATGAATGAAGTGATTTACTTAGTTGTACTGTCTTGGCAGAGGTCTAGAAGAAGTTTTTGATTCTGAAAGCAAATATGTGTGTTGCAGTTACTTTATCAAAGATACCTGAACTGTATCTAGAGTACTGTGCTTGGATATTGTGCAGAAGCACAATTGGGCCATCTCAGAAGCGGAGAAAAAATGAAGCAGCAGTTTTGTAGTATTTCAGTTTTTGTAATTTGTCAGCATTTTTTTTATTTTTTGACATATGTAAACATTTACTATGTATCCTAAAGGTGTGTCTTTTGCACATGGATTTTAACAAATAGGTAGTTAAAACCTCTTTGGGACTTATTTATATACATTCCTTAGGTATTAGACATGACCCTTTATGAATGAAATTTAAAAAAGACAAAACACCTAGGATGGCCTCTTTAGAAAACTACTTGACATTTGAGGTTTTTAATTTATTGCATAAGAAAGCAATTAGTGATTGTATTACTTATTTAAGCTTTTGCTCTTTATTTTTTATACTTACATGTGATAAATGAAGGTGGTTGTAGGCTGTAACTTTTAGCATGGTAAGAGTGGGAAAAAAAAAAATACATTGAACTTCTACCTGTGGATTTTCAGTCAAAATTACCATCAGCATCATATTGAATATCTGTTGAGGTGTGGCCTTTTCAGAGAGGGTGGTGCTTTTAGCAAATTACTCCCATTAATCTCTCAATTGATAATAGAAAGTTCCACCCTGACATTTAAAAGAGGAGAGAGTCTTGATGATGGATAAAGGACAGAAATAATTAATAATGATGTCAAGTTTGTCATGATACGTTAAAATCTTGTCTTATTTTAGCAGAGTAATAACTCTTGGAAGCAAAGTCTGGGTCATGCATTCAAATGCATCACTTCTATCAGATCTGAATGAACTTCAAAGTACTACCCTGTGATCTTATAGGCAGAAAGATAATCTCCAGAAGACAACATTATTTTTAAAACAACAGATTGTATGATGGAATACAGTTCTCATTTAGTTCTGTGCTCTTAGAAATTATCTTTCAAAGCATTATTGTGATAAGTACTGTTTGGAAGTGAAGTGAAGTGAACAACCTTGCTTGTACCTTGGAAATACCTGTGTTTGATTTCAGAGTTTACTCTGAGGAAGCTGAAGTAATAGTTTGCTTAATCCCTTTTGCTATCAATATTTTAAAGTGTGAGATCAGCATCCTGAGTTAATACAGCCTGTTCCCACAACACCCTCCCATCTCCCTTCCCACACAGACGGGAGGGAAAGTAACACCAAAAACCATTCTGAGTTGAGATAAAGAGCTGAGAGAAGGAGTTTTACTGGAAATGATACAATGGACAACTACCTTAGCTCATTTCTAGCAAAGCACAGCAAAATGCAGAAGGAGCGATAAAATAGTTCCCCCCACTCAAGCATGCAACATTCCAAAACTCGAAATCAAAGCCAGCAACCAGAACAGGAAACCTCTCATGAACTTTAAGCCCCATGACACTTTGCTCCAGCCAGCACGTTCATTTTTGAATCCAGCATGATGGCAGCATGGTATTGAGTATCAACAGCAGAGTCATCTCAACCTGTGACACTCAGAAATTAAGGATCCTCTCTAATCCTTCTAATATTTTGATACTTCAGAGTTTATTGACAGATAAGAAGCATAATACAGCATGCTTTTAAAAACTGGAAGCTGTTTATAGTGATGTTGGAAAAAGGTTCATCTTGTGGTATTTTACATCTTGATTTTGCAACCAACTAGCCTCAGTCAGTCATATCAAACACTTTGAAAGCCAAAGTTGATTTTTGTATGTCATGCTGAAGAGATTCCCATGGTAGGCTTGAAGCAGAAGACCCTATCCATAAAATATAAATGCACAGAATCTTCAAATCAGGGGAAAGGTCTTTTATGTGTTTTCTAAGTAAAACTACCTAGATCATGAAGAGTAGAAATGCTTGGAAGAGAAAAATAGATAATAGAAGTATGTTAATTATCTTTTATGAGTTGCTTTTATTTACCAAATTGTGTGCATTATTATCTCCTAGGTTCTTCTTCTGAAAAGTGGCATTATAATGAAATAGACTTCAGTAAAGTCATCCTCAGTCTTAAAATTCTGTATATATATTTGTTTATTAAATCCAGTGGAAAATATGACTTCAGGTACCTGCTATTAAAAATTTGGCTGAAAGTGGTTGTAAGACTTAGCAGCAAGATTATTATTTTTTCAGGGCCTTTAAATTTTTTTTGTGTCACTCCATTGCTTTTGAGAAGGTGTGGAAAAGGGTCAGTAACCCCATATTCTTCATATAATCAAGAATGATCAGGAAATGTAGAACTAAATATAGAGAAAAGGGAAAGTTAGTGAATATATTTGCATATGCAAATTAGCTTAATTGATACTGCTTGCCTCTACAGGGATTTTTCATTACAAACTGGAGTGCTACATTGTTCAGCTCATATTGAGTAATTTAGTAACTAATGAGACCAGTTTGCACTAATTTGCATATGATAAATGAGCTTAATTGCAGTAAATAACTTGGAGGCATAATTACTTAATTTTCCTGTGTTGCATGGCTTTTAAGTTCACGTATGAACAACTCAAGATAATTTTGCATATTTAAATTAGTTGCTTTTAAAATTCTTGAACCAAAAAAAAAAAAAAGAAAAAAGAACACACCTTACGATTTGAACTGTAAAACAATTAGAAGCCAAAGGTGCCATATTTTCAAATAACATTTTTAATATTTTACAAAAGAAACATTTCTTCCTTTTAAAAATACCAGTGCCTTCTTAGGGGGTAAATACTTGGGATTAAACACAATGGAACACTTTTAGCATAGGATATGCTAAGATGGTATTTGTAATATTAAAAGAACTGTGTATCTGAACTGTAGTGAGCAATACACCTTTGGTATTCCTGCATACAGGACTGATAACTTTCACAGTTACACTCTTTGCTTCAGCAGTGCCTGTTCAACTGTTAAGAAACTAACACTTTCACAGAGCATTACATTACCATGCAGAATAACTCAGAGTCTGGTTTCTTTAGTCATCTATACTCTCCTAGCTCTACCTGGAAATCAGAGAGATACTGAACAGTGTCAGTGCAACAAATGTCTCCTGTTTTGTTTTGTAAATGTAGTCATAGATGAGCACTATCATGAATAACCATTATCATAAGAGATTTCTACTATGAGTTCCCAAAAACCCAAACCATACCACAAACCAGAATAAAGATGCCATTTCATTTCTACTCTATCTCCAAAGTTATTGCCCATTAGATATTTTTAGAATCATAGAATGGTAAGGTTGGAAGAGACCTCAAGGATCATCTAGTTCCAACCCCCTGCCATNGCCCAGGACTGTGTTGCTGTCTGGGCTGCATGTGCACACTGCAGGCTCATGTTGAGCTTTTCATCAACCCAGACCCCAAGGTAAAAAAATTGAACTGCTTAACTAGACAGGGGGAAACAGCTCAAACACCCTAACTACCAGTCTCACAGTGATATCTGTTTGTGCACCTGTGATTTACAAGTGGGTGACAATGACTGAATTCTCTATCTCTGCCATAAATGGGCCCACCTACCTTGCTAGAAGCTTTTCCTAAGTCTTGCTGAATATTATCTTGGAAATTTTATGAGACTTTCATTTCCCTTTTACTTTATATTGCACCTTTATTTTCCATTAAGAAGCACATTGCAGTGAACAAAAGTGTAAACACAGGATCAGATTCAACAAGGGAAATAAAACCTAACAATTTTCTACTAAGATCAAAGGAAAGGTCTGCGCCGTAGCACAAACATTCTGACCTTATAGGCTGTATTCTTCACTGAGTCAAGAATCAAAAGGCACAAACCACTTAGCTTGGGTGGAGTGGTTTACAATTCAGAGAGGATACCTGTAATGGATGTGCAGCTATATCTAACACACCCCACCAAAGTCATCTCTAGTGTGTACAAGGCCTACAAGCCCTTGTTTTACTTCCTAGCAGCTTCTCGCCTTCTACTCTCTGCCGAGTAACCTCACTAACCACTTTTTTTTCTAACCCCCCTGGCCAATCCTTCAAACTCACCTTGTGTGTAAGGCAAACCTTGGGGTAAGGTATAGGGGTGGGAGTAGATGGAAGGGTGGTTGGGAGCTCCTCCTGGGGTCTCTGATTTCTGGGAGGGGTGTTGTGTTTCTGTATTACCTTTAACTTGTATATTTCTGTAAATATTCTTGTATGTTGTGTATATATCTGCTTGTATATTGTGCTAAGCTGTAAATAGAGCTTCAGTCCTTAACTTCCAGCCAGCTGAGTCTAGTCTGGGTGATTTTACAAAGTGTGTGTGGGGGGGGGGGGGGGGGAACTCCCAAACCATCACAGGATACATGGCTGAGAAGGCTATAGCTGAGCAGAAATCTCATTTCTTCCAATATTTGAATTATTATAGGGAGCCCCATCAGGCAAGAAAATGAACAAGTGGGAAAATAGACAGGAAAGCATTGGACTGCTATAAAACATTAGGGAGAAACATTATCTTCTCATTTGCTGTTTTCAGTCTCTAAATATTACATAATTAGGTTACCTCTGTATAACACTAGTCAACACAGAAACAGTGATACTAGACTAAAGGTGAGAAAGCAGCAGATGGTAGTGTTGATGGAGGACTTTTCCAGGCTGTCAAAGGTGTTAGCAGAAAAGACTTCTACTGGCTTGGAGATTTGTGAAGGGCAGTTGCTAATGATGATGCCATAGGTACACTTTGTGAGGATAAAAGAGGCTGACTGTTCATGTTAATGCAGTCTGCATTGGGTTAAAGTGGTAGATTACCAACTGCCCTTTGTTAGGGCACATATAAGAGACAGGCAAAAAGAGGAAAGTGTGAAAACATCAACAGAACTTAGAGTACTTAGAGTATGTTGGAGAGCATAGATCAGTGTCATCTGAATGTGAAGATTTTGGGGATGAAGTAAAAGTTACACATCATGGCTGTATACAACTACCTAGATAGATGTTGTGGAGAGGTTGGTGCTGGTCTCTTTTCACAGGTAAATAGTCATAGAAGAAGGAATGGCCTCAAGCTGTGTGACTGAGAGGGTTTAGACAGGACATTAGGAAAAATTCTTTCACAGAAAGAGTGGTCAGACATTGGAATAGCCTGCCCAGCCTATTGGCAGGTGGTTGAGTCACTGACCATGCATGTGTTTAAAAGTTGTTTGAATGTGGTGCTTGGGGATGTGGTTTAAGGTGAACCTTGTAGAGTAGGGATATTGGTTGAACTTGATGATCCTGAGGATCCTTTCCAACCTGAATGTTTCTGTGCCTCTGTGATTTTTATCTTCATAAAATTTCAGATCTCTCTCTTTATATCCAGATTAATGCTGCTTTTAGGAGCAAAGATAACCTTGTTCTTTTTTCACTCACTATCCCACCTTTCCTTCAAAAGCCATAGTGGCATAGCTTGTAGAGTAGGGATATCAGTTGGACTTGGTGATCCTGGATATCCTTTCCAGCTGGAATGTTTCTGTGATTCTGTGATCAGTAGCCAAAAATGAAGTGGAAGTTAAGAGATTAATTAAGATGAAATTTTGAATCTGATCCTCATAATTGTCATGTACAGCCTATTCTTACCAATTTTGTTCCTGAGATTAAGTGGGATCCAGAGCATTTGTGTATAAAAACCAAAGGGGACACTGATTGCTCTCAGCAAAATACAGTCTGGATAATGAACAAAATAAGGGAGAGAAATAGACAATCTACATCTTCATCCAAAATCAAAAGCATTCTGTGCCTAACTACCTTTTTATCTAGAAAAGCCAACAAGTGGATAAAGTTTGCATTAGTTATTCAGAAATAGTGAGGTAACAGCAACACATGAGATGCTGTAATGCCTTAATATAAACTGCACAAAAATGACAAATTTATCATGTCAGAGGTAACAGGAGTATACACAGAGGGGAGAACAACCTTCTGGGGAAAAAAAATAGTTTTTAAAGTACAGGATCAAAGAAAATGTGGATTATTTTAAGAACATTAAATTAACAACAAAAATTTAGAGGGAAGGAAAAAAAAAAGAACAATGCAGGAGTGTGTCAGGATATTATGTGTTTTGTTGTGGAAAAGATAGACACATAGTCTACTTTGAAACAGTAATTCAGGGTGACATGAAATGTCCACAGATTAAAGGCTAGAAAACAGTGTAAATGCTGATATGTTGTGAAAAGAGCCATAGGGCTCTGGTAAGAAAAGATTAGTATCTTGCTCTGCAGTGTACTTTTCCAAGGAAAAGACATCTCTAGTAGCAGTTTCCTCTTTATGATTTAAAGGTAGGTGATATTTCATGTTTCTGCAGCTAAATATCTAGCCTACATAGGAATCTGTTCAGATTTCATCACCAGTCTCTCCTCAGATTGATAGCTTTCTCAGGTTATCCTCTTCTAATAGAAGGCTAAACTCTTATACTTGGTATTAATTTATTTAGAACTTTAGAAGCCTAATTGTGCACTCTATACTGGGTGTAAGTGATTTGAAGTAATAAGTATTTGAAGGTGAAAGGAGGAAGAAAAACCTCTCATAGAAATTGTAATGTTGTGGTCCTCTGTTCACTGCCCTGGGTTAGTACAGCCTGGGTTAACACAGAGGCTCTCACAAGCCTCTCTCCCCTCACACAGATGGGAGGAAAAGTAACACACAAAAAAAAAAAACTAGGCTGATACAAAGAGTTTTACTGGGAATGAGATAATACACTGCACAATTACTGTAGCCTGTTTGCAGAAAAGAGCAGCAAAATGCAGAAGCATCAGCAGAAGGCAGCAACCTCACCCCTCCCACTAGCCAGCCCAGAAGAAAAGACCAACACCCCAGTAACCAGAAAGCAGCAGCAGCAACCAAAACAGAAGTCTGTCATGTTACAACCTGAAATTCAAGCTCTGTGATGCTTTGCTTCAGCCAGCACTTTTGTTTTGAAGCTGGCATGATGGCAGCATGTTATTGAATATCATCAGCAGGTGTAACTCAACCCATGACGCTGTTGGATGCTCTTTCACACTTTAAAGGTGTAATAGTGGTCATGGTAGTTGAGTTACAGTTGGACTTTATCTTAAAGGTCTTTTCCAGCCTTAGTGATTCTATGATTCTATGACATAACTCTGGTTTAAATTATAACAGAAGTTAGCTTGATACACTGCACATTTCTGAAAAGGGCCAGAAACAAAGGATAGACTGGAATCTGAAAACGTTATAGGAGTTGCATAGACAGCACTTCTACATGGGACATCTCAGATCCATTGGTTAGAACACCGTAGCAAGAGGATTGCCTGGGGTCAGGAGGATGGAAAGGTGCTAATATGCATATTCCATCTTGTTCAGGTCATAGTAAACACACCAGATTGACTCAATAAGGGCAGGGCTTTCAATCTGAAGTTAGGACAAAGGTAGAGCATCCCAGCAGTTGCAACCCAAGCGGTTATATGCTAAAAGGAGACTTGGAGGAGGGTGCAAGTTGAGGCATAGGAAGTTTCATGTAAACATGAGGAGGAATTTTTTCCCTGTGAGGGTGACAGAACACTGGAAGAGGCTGCTCAGGGGAGTTGTGGAGTCTTCCTCTCTGGAGATACTCAGCACCCCCCTGGACACATTCCTGTGTGGTCTGGTACAGGTGATCCTGCTCTGGCAGGGAGGTTGGACTGGATGATCTTTCCGGCTCCCTTCCAGCCCCTGACATTCTGTGATTCTGTGAGTGGGAGACAGCAAATTATTTTGCAACAGGAGCTTGAAGCAGTGTACTTAAGCTTTCATTTTCTATGGCAACCATATATAAAAGCATGCAGTTTTATTTAATAAAGAAATATTTGATCTGAGCAGGACACAGCATACTGTAGTGTGTCATTTAATTCCCAAGAAAGTATTTGAGGAAAATGACATATCTCAGCACTGTTGACCATTTTGTTATCACCTGCTGAGCGTTGTCATTTCCATAGCCAGTGGGCTGTATTGAATCAGACAGAGGGAATAGGTCATTAAAAGAAATGGAGGACTTTCTACAGCCTGTAGATGATGAAGGAGAAATTTTTCTTCAGATATATCAACAAAATCCAATTTAATGGAGTCTACATTCAACTGTGATTTGGGGTTTAGCCCTATTTTGCTCTGAAGTAAGGTGACTTGATAAGTATAGACAGCATAAACCAATGCGTTGGTTCACCAGAACGAATTATACCTTCTATATTGTTTGTAAAGATAGAGGTGAGGATGATAAGTGTCCTGGTTTCAGAATGCCTTGTTTCTTTCTTTTCAGTCACAGCATTCATCAAGAAAGGAAAAGGTTGTCGATTTTATATAAATAAATAAAAATGGGGAAAAGTATATCTCATGGACATGCTGTGCAAGTTAAAAGTGATATTTTTCTTCACTTTCTTGGAAACATTGATGACAGTTTCAAAGATGAATATACTCCTCATTCCAGGCCTTAGGAAAACAAAAAAAAACCACTTAGAAATAGGCTTTTCACATCCTTTGTACTCCTCTACTATAGAAGTGAAGGGCAGCATTATGTGCCCTCTTTTTCCATGTGAGCAGGCAAAGAAGCCTGCATACAGAGAACCCTTAAATGGAGCACAGACAGTTGAGATTCATGTGAACCCTATTGTTTAATGCTACTATTAATTCTGAGTTATTCAATCATATCAGCTATCTACTAATCACTTTTTCATAGTTTGAGGGTTTGGGTGTTTTTTTTTTTTTTGCAACTATGGGGTCTAAATAAATATAAAAATAAAATATTGGCATGGAAGCTGTATGTTCAGCCTTCCCCACTGCTGTAGAAATAGGAGCCCCAGATGATGTTCCATAGAATCATAGAATGGGAAGGTTGGAAGGGACCTCAAGGATCACCTAGTCCCACCCCCCTGCCATAGGCAGGGACACCTCCCACTAGTACAGGTTACTCAAGACCTCGTCCAATCTGGCCTTGACCACCTCCAGGGAGGGAGCAGCCACAACCTCCCTGGGCAACCTGTGCCAGTGTCTCAGCACCCTCACTGTAATGAACTTCCTCCTAACATCTCCCCTCTGCCAGTTTAAACCCATTGCCCCTTGTCCTGTCATTGCAAGACCTTGCAAATAGTCCCTCCCCAGCCTTCCTGTAGGCCCCCTTCAGATACTGGAAGGCTACTCTAAGGTCTCCTTCTCTTCTCTAGGCCTTCTCTTCTCCAGGCTGAAGAGCCCCATATCTCCTAGGTTTTACTTGGGAAGTGCAAGCACCTTTTAATGGACTTCAAAGCACATAATGTTTGAGGGAATACAAATATTGTTGAAATAAATGAGTCAGGCTTGTACAGCACACTCTCTGTTCTCAAGTATATTATCTCAAAAGTTGATTAAAAGAAGTTATTTCCATTAGTTGCTTCTAAAATGTCTTGCATTCTAAATTGTATTAGAATTTCTACCTGTAGAGAAAGTGAAAATAGGAGTATGGAAACAAATAACATTTTCAGAAGTGAATTGTGTGTAATTACATTGTATCACATTTTCTTTGGGTTACACTTATAAGGTCACATTAGATATGAATCAATGCTGAATTTAGTTCATTAATTATTCACAACACTTAGTTGTTGTCTTCATTCACATTTTTTTTTCCACTTCAAGAATATTATGTAGATATATCAATTTACTTTGCCATAAGACTGTATCTCTTTGATAGTCTCTGATTGAATTCAGGTTTTATTTAATTAAATTCTGTCCTACGTCATCTAGGTAGTGATTTAAATTGTGCATCATTGGCTTACTTTGAACTCAATATTTGTTTTGCTGTTCTTGCCTTCAGTTGTATCTTCTGCCTAACATATGGGTTATGACTTTATGACTTTACTCATGTTTTTTTACCAGCCAGTTGTAGGCTTCTAAAGCTATACCTGTGAAAAGTCAAACCTATAGCTGGCCACTACAAGATACTACTTCTTCCTATAGAAAGACCTGCTCTTGTCAATGGTGTTGGCACTGAGTGCGTTGTAGGGCTATTTGTTTGTGTCTCTTTAGGCCCCTGCACATTTACATTTTAGGATGCAGTATTCCACATGAGGCTGGGCACATGTTGCGGGAGAGGAAGGATGTGCCGGTTTGAGCTAACTGGAATATTTTAATAGAGAGAATTATACTATAGGCTGTGAAAAGGAAACAATGGTGATGTCTGCTTCACTCATAGGCTTGCTGAGATGTTTAGGAATGAGAACTCAAAACATAGATAACAGTGTCTCGAGCTGGCAGTCGGTGTCTCTGGGGCACAGTGTCTGGGGCTTTCTAGTAGCTTCTGGCTTCTCCTCTCTGCCGAGTAACCTCACTAACCACTTTTCTTCTAATCCCCCCTGGCTGATCCTCAAAATTCTCCTTGCGTGCAAGGCAAACCTTGGGGTAAGGTAGAGGGGTAGGGAGAAGGTGGAAGGGTGGTTGGGAGCCCCTCCTGGGGTCTCTGATTTTTGGGAGGGGTGTTGTGTTTCTGTATTACCTTTACCTTGTATATTTCTGTAAATATTCCTGTATATAGTGTATATATCTGCTTGTGTATTGTGCTAAACTATAAATAGAGCTTCAGTCCTTAACTTCCAGCCAGCTGAGTTCTAGTCTGGGTCATTTTACAAAGTGTGGGGGGTGGGTAACTCCCAAACCATCACAAAGGACTTTGCTTTATGTCTAGTCCTTGCACGTTTATTTACCGCCCACCACATTTCTAGTGTTTGGCAACAGCTAATTAGCAACGTTTGGCATTCACTCTACAAAAGTTTCCCCAACTCCTCAAAAGATTGTTCCTGATGAGGGTATGAATTTAGGAGTGTGTATAGTCTTAAGCCTTGCTTCAGAATGGCATTCAGTGACCTCCCTCGGGGAGAGGCTGTGATTCTGGGAGACTCTGAATGTAAATGTAAAGTGGCCTTTCACATTTCAAGGGTGACACATGCAAATTTCTAGGTAGGTGTGGTGTGTTTTCCTCTTCAGGAGAATTTCTTAGAGGTGTTGTCCAAATGATATGCTTGAAGTTCCTGGTGGTGTATCTAGGAGTAAAAAATGGTTTAGGATTAAAAAGTAACGGATAGTATCAGCAGGACTCCCTAGCCACTAGATGGGCAATTAACATTTTACATATTTTACAGATTCACTGCACCTGCAAGATTTCATCTTCTATGCCTAAGTCACCAGGAACAGCAGAAATACTGGAATTAGGTGTGTAGAGGCATATGAAAGCATTGAGGCATGGACACATTAGTCAGTACTCCTTGAGAGGGAGGAACCACTCACTAATCCAAGAAACACGACCATGGGGCAGCAGCAGGCTGACCTGTATCAGACAGACAATTGGGTTTATCAGCAAAGCCAGCAGTAGAACCAGGAAAGGAAACCTGGCATCCAGATGCTGATGATCCAGGCATCCTACCCAGACTTGGCCGTATGGGTCCTGTATCTGTCAGTACACCAGCAGTTGGCTCCCAGCCTTGAGCAGAATCTGTATTCCCAATGAGTTTGAGATCCTAGCCAGCACAGTCTCTGAATGGATAAGCCATGTCTTCTGAAGCAGTGCTCTTACCTCTGAAAGGCCAGTTTAGGTTGGAAGATGTCCTGTGAGATTGTATGAGGGCTCTTCCCATTGATGGCAAGACTGTCACGCATAAGGGTTTTCTGCTTATGCAGGAAAAGCAGCGACACAGTGAAGAAATTACAGCATTTTTAAATGACCAAATAAAAAAAATTGATTTGAAAGGAATGGAATTTACAAGTGTTTTTTCTCATGTGGAAAATAAACTCCAGTAATACTTAATTGTTCACTCTCCTGAGAGAATTATGTGGGTTCCTAAGTCAGCCTTGATCTTTAGAAACCTTGAAATAACTTCTGTTTAATGAAGAAGTTCTCTTGCTATGCTGTCCCAGTTTCAAAACACCATTCATGCCACACAAGAAGCTCAAAGTGAGAAAATTGTGTGACAGACTTAAGGTCTTCTGCTTCCCCTTTTCCCCAGTATATTCTCACTCAGCGAAGTTCTTTATCCAGTACTACATTTCCCTCGTGTTTGCTAATGGGAGAGCTGTCTTTCAAAGAGTTTGGATGTATACATACTTGTATACATCTATAGCATACATTTAAGAGTTAAAGCTTGGTACCAAGATACATCAAGGATGGCCTAGGACTGAGTAACTCAGCACCTTGGACTCCTTTGCAGGACTAAGATATGAAAGAACTTGGAAGGGAACCTTAAGCCATCTTCTTTAGTTGCCTGTAATCTCCTTCAGATGTAGCTATGTACCTCAATAGAGCATTTACTTCTTGCCTGCCTTAGATCCTTAAACTAGATTCATTGTGATCAAGTGACCAAAATGCCAGAGCTGAATTTACTCTTGAGTAGACTAGTTAGTTCTTCAAAGAGGGAGAGAAGTGGACTGTGAACATGAATGCAAGTTACTTTTAGGAGCTCTTCCCCACAAAAAGCTTCTGGTCATCTCTTTGTGACATAGAATCCATATATGCAGGGATTATTTTGAGCTGGTAAGTCCAGAGGGCTGTAGAAGTCTCTGTTCTAAAAGAGAGTAGTACTGGAAGGATTACTGACAGTTCAGCATCTACTTCATAGCTCTTTAACTAAAAAGAGACAATCCTTTAAAATAAGTATTTAATAATTATTAATTCATTCAGCTACTACTATAAAAATATTAGTCATTTGGAACTAATATGACTTAACATGTTTTCACCTTGGAGATTTCATTTTATTTTAGCAATTATGTACTTTTATTTTTAAGTGTTGTTAATAACAACAGCAATAGCACTTCTCTTAAAGGTGTGATTTTATGAAGAGTGTTTTTAATTTTAACCAGCACTTGCACTGATTCACAGAACAGAGGTTTTGGGTTTGCTTTAAAAGGGAAATGCTTCAAAATAGGAAAAAAAAAATCAGAACTATAAGGGGAAGAGAAGGTAAAACACCAACCTTTTACAATTTTAGCCCAATAGGACACAGGTGATTTATGTCTTTATGAACTTATTTGAGATAACAAAAACAAAAATATTCTCTGCTCAGTGTGCTTTTTTGTGTCCAATAATAGAGCTCCTTTATTTCATTTAGTTTGTCATTAATACAGCTAGTACTTTGAATATTAGTTATTTGGTTGTCCTGTGATCGGTGACATGTAATTTTAGAGATGTCACAGTTGTCTGTTGCCATAATCTTATTTCTTATAAAGCATTTTATGAATTACATAAGAAATAAGGGATTCATATTAGAAAGGAAAGAAAATAAAACCATAAAGATAGTTCCCTGAAAAAAAAATGTCTGATTGGAAAGTATGGAAACCTCTAAAAATATTTTGCATTATTATTATTGTACTGGTTGGGCTATTTCATTAAACTGTGTTCACTCCTGATTTTTCTTACTACAGATAAATTGTCTCTTTCCTAGCAGAAATATTTTATTTCAATCAAAGCACCTATGTGATCCTGCAGGCACCCCAAGGAAAAGGCAGACTTGAATGCCTGTGTGTTTCACTCTGTCCTGTCAGGCTGAAGGTTCAGATGTGAATTTTCTTGGTTGTCACTCTTCAGAAGAGGAATATTAACAGGATAGCAGTAGTGAACAACAATGTGGGCCGTATGAATAGTAGATTAAGAGAACTGGCAGGAATGCAGGGAATAAAAAAAAAAATAAAAATAGGGCTGTGGAATTCAGTAGATATTGAAGATGGCTCCATAGAAATATAAGCATTCATTTACAACCAAAATTGTAGGTTTGTGATCCATTTTTGTGACCTTCTCAGCACCATTTATAAAAGATCCCAAAGTGGAATAATAAGTAAGCCATGTGGCAAAGTTTTGATTTTCCTCTCCTTTTTCCCTAAATACTGTGTAGTTTCAAATACAGCTGCAGATCTAAACCTGTATGTCAGGTGATAAATTTCTGGCTAATCATCCAAAGTCAAATTCCTCCATGAACTTTATGTGGCAGGAGCCACAGGATGTATTTAACAGTATTTTTAAAATTCCCTAGAAATAAAAGATGAGAACACCTAGCATAGTAGATTAATGTAGTTTAGCACACACTGAATACGCAGACTTTCTGCAAATATTTCTTGTTTTTACAATAAAAGGATCAACATTTTATAGTGAAGAGACTAGCAGAAGTCAGAGTAACTGATAAATAAACCGAGATGCATTTCTCCTTGAAATAAGTAAGTAAATCATGGAATCATAGAATGGTAAGGTTGGAAGGGACCTCAAGGATCATCTAGTTCCAAACCCCTGCTATAGGCAGGGACACCTCCCACTAGCACAGGTCACTCAAGGCCTCATCCAACTTGGCCTTGAACACCTCCAGGGAGGGAGCAGCCACAACCTCCCTGGGCAACCTGTGCCAGTGCCTCACCACCCTCACTGCAAAGAACTTCCTCCTAACATCCAGTCTAAATCTCCCCTCTGCCAGTTTAAACCCATTGCCCCTTGTCCTGTCATTACAAGACCTTGTAAATAGTCCCTCCCCAGCCTTCCTGTAGGCCCCCTTCAGATACTGGAAGGCTACTATAAGGTCTCCTCGAAGCCTTCTCTTCTCCAGGCTGAAGAGCCCCAACTCTCTCAGCCTGTCCTCATAGCAGAGCTGCTCCAGCCCTCTGATCATCTTTGTGGCCCTCCTCTGGACCCGCTCCAACACTTCCATGTCCTTCCTGTGCTGGGGGCTCCAGAACTGCACACAGTACTCCAGATGGGGTCTGACGAGAGCAGAGTAAAGGGGCAGAATCCCCTCCCTTGCCCTGCTGGCCACGCTGCTCTCGATGCAGCCCAGGACTCGGTTGCTGTCTGGGCTGCATGCGCACACTGCAGGCTCATGTTGAGCTTTTCATCATCCCAGACCCCCAGGTCCATTCCCTCAGGGCTGCTCTCAGCCATTCCCCACCCAGCCTGGATTTGTGCTTGGGATTGTGCCTACCCAGGTGCAGGACCTTAACCTTGGCCTTGTTGAATTTCATGAGGTTGGCTTGGGCCCACCTCTCTGGCCTGTCCAGGTCCCTCTGGACTGCCCTCTAGCAAGTCGACTGTGCCACACAGCTTGGTGTCATCTGCAAACCTGCTGAGGGTGCACTCAATTCCTCTGTCCATGTCACTGACAATGTTAAACAGCACTGGTCCCAGCACTGACCCCTGAGGGGCGCCACTTGTCACTGGTCTCCAGGTGGACATTGTGCTGTTGATCACACTGCGTGCCACCATCCAGCCAATTCCTTATCCAGCGAGTGGTCCACCCACTATATGGGTATTTCAACCTAGGGCACTTGAATAACTGTGCTGTTGAAAAGGATGGTTAAATGTTTAAGTTTGGTTACAGTCTGTTTCACAGAACTTCAGCTGTTTGTATACTTCTTAGGTCACCATCCTATGAAAACTGCAATGCATTCATAACTCAGTGATCACTTGTTATAAAGTCTTTTGCTGGAATGTAGCCTTATCTTTTAGAAGATAACTATGAAAAGAATTAAATCTTTAGTGTCCTGTAACAGAATTTCCCCAGGAAATCGTTCATCTCCTGAAAACATCATGCCTGCTAGTATTGAGGGAAGAGATATATTCATTGAAAACAATTGTGTCTGTATTGCTTAGACTGTCAGGTCAAGATCTCTTATAAGAACTTTACATTAATGCTTGTTTCCTTCCAGTGTTGCTTTAGAGTTAAGTTCTGGCCCAGATATCTCCAACCTTCAAAATCTTTTCTGAATCATAGAATAGTTTGAGTTGGAAAGGACTTCCAAAGACTCTCTAGTCCGACACCTCTGCAGTGAGCAGGGACATCTTCTGTTAGGTCAGGTTGCCCAGAGCCCTGTCAAGCCTCATCTTGAATATCTCCAAGGATGGAACCTCCACAGCCTCCCTGGGCAGCCTGCTCCAGTGTTCCACCACCCTCATGGTAAAGAACTTGTTCCTAACGTCCAATCTTAATCTACTCTTGTCTAATTTCAAACCGTTGCCCCTTGTCCTATCACTGCAGGCCTTTGTAAACAGTCCCTCTCCAGCCTTCTTGTAGGCCCCCTTCAGGGAGCTCCCTGTCTCCCCAGAGCCTTCTCTTCTCCAGGCTGAACAACCCCAGCTCCCCCAGCCTGTCCTCATAGCAGAGATGTTCCAACCCCTTGATTATCTTTGGAACTGCTCCATTAAATCCATGTCCTTCCTGTACTGAGGGCTCCAGAGCTGGACGCAGTGCTCCAGGTGAGGTCTTACCAGAGCAAAGCGGTGGAATCTCCTCTCTGGATCTGTTTGCAGCGATTCTTTTGGTACAGCCCAGGATGCAATTGGCCTTTTGGGCTGCAAGCTCACACTTTTGGCTCATGTCCAGCTTCTCATCCACCAGACCCACTAAGTCCTTTTCTGCAGGGCTGCTTTTTGTCACCTCATCCCTTAGCCTCTACTGAGGATGAGGATTGTTCCAGCCTCATGAGGTTCACCTGGGCCCACCTGGCTTCTGTCCTATTAAAAGCTTTCTCTAAACATAAGTTCTAAAAGTAACATTGCATATAAAGGTTGTTGACTTTCTTTTTGAGAAAGACACTTAGCTGAGACTCTATTTCTGTAGAAACTATGAAACTTCTATAGTTCCAGTGATTTGTTGTCATGGCATTCTCCTTTGTGTTACTGCCTGCAACCAAACTATGATGCAGTGATGGATTATTTTAATTCGGGCTGTCCATCATTTAAGTGATGCTTAAGTAAAGGAAGGAATATTATTAGACACAACTGAATACTGCAGAAAGCCATTGGGAAAAAAAAAATTCTTTAAGAAATTTTATTTGAAAAGTTAATTTGTTTTGTTCTAATATTTTAGGATTTTTAAGAACCAGTAAGCTTTCCTATGGGAAAGGAGGTGTCTTTGTAACAATCCTGAGGTATTTATTTCCACAATGTAAAATATTTAATATCTTAATATATTGTAAAAATATAGCAATAGAGTGAATATAAACTTTAAGCCTCTTTGACAATGCTACTACCACAAAGAGCATTCCCTAAAAGTAAGAAAAAGTAAATCTCAATGCACCATCATATTAAACTTGTGAAGTAAAACAAATAAAAGATTAGCAAAAACTTCCTGGTGAAATGCAAAGACCAAAGAGTTCTTTGCATCTAGAAAGATATGCTGCTTGTTTTATAACAGTTACCAAGTTACCATGTGTACAATTTCAGCAATGGTAGGTAAAAGTGTCCTACATAGGAACCCCTGTAGTCAGAATAATAACAAGTGCAATTGTTGCTTGTATCTCCCCTCTAAAAACTCAGATCTTTCCATGACTCAGAACCATGAATGTAAATCTGAATTACATGTATCTATCTCCCACTGAAATATACAACTATAATCACCTGGATCTGAACTCAGAGATAATTAACCTCTTCATTCAAACTAAAGGAAGGTTTGTTTTTTTTTTGTTATGTGGAAATGTATTGTTCGGGTTGGCAGACTTGGAGTGACTTCTATTGGCATAAAGAAGTTATATCAATGTGTGGTGAATTTAGAGTATCACTGGCACCTTTGTGAGCTGGTGAGAACAAATACTAGCCAGGTATTCCCAAAGCTCAAAGCTTGAACCTGTGGAACTTGAACTAAGTAGGTGGGATAGGAGCTGTAAGCCATTACTGCAGCATTAGTATTTCTGTTATATTTCTGTTACCTGGGAGAGAAAGCAAACCATACTGAGAAGAAATTCTGAGTGGGTTTTCAGAAACAGTTCCTCAATACTTTGTAAACATGTGATGCCTTGCATTCATTACTAATTATGTGTTCAGGGTGGAAAATTGCAGGAGAAAGATACAATCTGCAATGTCTGTGTAGTCTTCGTGACCAAGCTTGGTGAAAATTGGCTGCACTCTTTGAGGATAATTAAAATCAGTATGGGGGAAAGGAGGGCTAAAGGGGGGGAGGGGAAGAGTTTTCTACCAATTTTTAGGCCAAGATGTAGGTTATGTGAGACTAATTAAACATCACTTTTTTTTTCCTTTTCTTTTTCTTTTTTTTTTTTCTTTCCTTTCTGTGAACCAAGATCAAATATAATGATAGTCCTTATCTCTCTGCATCATGAGCTTTTTCCACTTCTCCTTTTAAAAATTTTGGGTTTGGATCTCTCATTGAGATCAGTCCAGTTTCCTTCTTTAACATCTGTGAAAGACCATTAAGAGCTAATAAAGATTTGAAAAGTGCGATTGAGCTAATATGAGACCATCAGTGAACTAGTTTGGGCTCATTCAGACACACCAGATGTGAAGGACAGTCACAGAAACACAGCTGGCAGTTAAAGATTTTGCAAACATAGATTGCCTTACTTTGTTTGGCAGTAAAAACTACTGAGATTCTGAAGTACAAAAGTGCTTTTTTTTTTTTTTTTTGCCCCAAATCCAGAGCCATCATACGACTGAGAAATGTGACACTTGTAGTGCTAGCAATACACTTTCAGGTGAAAGAAACTAGAATTACTTGCTGACAGCAGGCTGGTGTACATGTGGTAATAAGGGGAAATGTTTCTTTCTCTCCCTTTCCTCCCTCCTCTTCCCCTCCCTACAGAAGCTTTGCTAAAAACTCTCTTTTTTAGTGTTGTACAGCTACCTGGCTATTGTCTTCACAGTGCATCTGGTGTTGATTCTAATTCCTTTACCCTTTACTCAGAGGAAATCCCCCAGGGTTTTGTAGTGGGAGAAAAGACATTTTAAGCTTTGCCTCAGTGAATGGCGACAGTTTGCACATTTCAGACACCATCTTTCTGTACCTCTCCCC
>WBNM01041997.1:9029-21930 GCA_013399055.1 Ramphastos sulfuratus
TGGCAGAGGGGAGATTGAAACTGGATGTTAGGAGGAAGTTGTTTACAGTGAGGGTGGTGAGATACAGGCACAGGTTGCCCAGGGAGGTTGTGGCTGCTCCCTCCCTGGAGGTGTTGAAGGCCAGGTTGGATGAGGCCTTGAGTGAACTGTTCTAGTGGGAGGTGTCCCTGCCTATGTCAGGGGCTTGGAACTGGATGATCTTTGAGGTCCCTTCCAACCTTACCATTCTATGATTCTAAGTTATCACATGATCTTTTAATTTATGGGCTGAAGTAATCAGTGGCAAGTGAAGGTTATCAAATAATGTCACTAGCACTACCACACTAGCAGTGTGGTAGCAGTCTTGATACAGGGTTGTTATGAACTGAATAATAATGGTAGCTTATTTAATTTTAATCAATATTTAGTAACAGCTCACCTGTGTTAATCATAGAATCATAGAATGGTCTGGGTTGGAAAGGACCTCCAAAGGTCATCTAGTCCAACCATTCCATGCAGTCAGCAGGGACACCCTCAACTAGATCAGGTTGCCCAGAGCCCTGTCAAGCCTCACCTTAAATAAATAGATGATCCTGTAGCCTTTGACTTTCTTTTGACCCATCCTAAAGTCCATCTTGTTCAGAAATGGGAAACATCATATTGTTCTTATTTTTTTCTCCCATTGCAAAAATACTAAATGCCCACCTGCCACTTTCCTACAATACAAACTCATTTAATTACTTCTGAATAAGAAGTTTCTGCTGGAGCTTAATAAGATGTTTTATAGACCACAGCTGTAGGATTGTGGTCTAGAGAGGATAGAAAGCACTGCAGAAAAAAAGATAAAAAATTGATGTAAAACATACCAAACAGTTAAGTTGGGATGACTGAGGCCACTGTACTCTGTTTATAGATCTGTCTGAGCTCTCTGCACCTTAATTGGTCACTGAAGCTTTATGTTTAGTCATTGCAGAGAGATATTTCTATCCTGTGATTCATCTGAACTTTTTTAGATACCTGTGATGAGATGAACTGAACCTTTGGAGTGTCCATGTGCTGTGAAATGAACCTAATGTGAGCAGTGCAGGTGAAGACACTCACACTCTGAAGTGTCTGCATTAGACAGACATTCCTCACTTTGTGACAAGTCAGTGTCATAGAATCATAGAATTCATTGTGTTTCAGGAGATCTTTAATGATCAGCTAGTCCAACCCATCTGCAGTGAGTAAGACCTTAGAGTAGCCTTCCAGTATCTGAAGGGGGCCTACAGGAAGGCTGGGGAGGGACTATTGACAAGATCTTGTAATGACAGGACAAGGGGCAATGGGTTTGAACTGGCAGAGGGGAGATTGAAACTGGATGTCAGGAGGAAGGGGGTGGCAGTGAGGGTGGTGAGACACTGGGGGAGGTTGCGCAGGGAGGTTGTGGCTGCTCCCTCCCTGGAGGGGTTCAAGACCAGGTTGGACAAGATCTTGAGTGACCTGTACTAGTGGGAGGTGTCTCTGCCTATGACAGGGGGTTGGAACTAGACGATCCTTGAGGTCCCTTCCAACCTTACCATTCTATGATTCTGTAAATACATTCAGGTTGCTCAGAACAACAACAACAATAACAAAAGCCCTAATCTTTCTCAAATTCAAACTTTATTACAACTGGAAATTTGCTGTTTAGATTTTCCATTCCAAAACATCTGCTTGCAATTTTGTTCTTTACATATAGAATGGAATTTTCAGTGGAAACACTGTGTCTATTATCTATTCTTAAGATTTTATCTATTTTATTATCTGTTTTATTTTATCTATTATCTATCCCAGCACAGGAAGGACGTGGAACTGTTGGAGTGGGTCCAGAGGAGGGCCATGAAGATGCTCAGAGGGCTGCAGCAGCTCTGCTACGAGGACAGGCTGAGAGAGTTAGGGCTCTGCAGCCTGGAGAAGAGAAGGCTTCCAGGAGACCTTAGAGTAGCCTTCCAGTATCTGAAGGGGGCTACAGGAAGGCTGGGGAGGGACTATTGACAAGATCTTGTAATGACAGGACAAGGGGCAATGGGTTTGAACTGGCAGAGGGATTGAAAGTGCATGTTAGGAGGAAGTTGTTTGCAGTGAGGGTGGTGAGGCACTGGCACAGGTTGCCCAGGGAGGTTGTGGTTACTCCCTCCCTGGAGGTGTTCAAGGCCAGGTTGGAGGAAGCCTTGAGTAACCTGTTTTAGTGGGAGGTGTCCCTGCCGATGGCAGGGGGTTGGAACTAGATGATCCTTGAGGTCCTTTCCAACTTTACCATTCTATGATTCTATTTTATTATCTATTCTTAAGATTTATCTATATCTATTCTTAAGATTTTGAGGAATGGATCTTCAAAGTGCCAAAGAGAACCATCACATCTGGAAAGCTCAGGGCTTATGTCTACATAAGGAAAAAAAAAATCAGAAAAACTTATCCAAATTATGTAACAATATGGATGTAAACTCATTTAAAGTAAGCAAATTATATTCACATTGATTTCCTAATAATAAGTATTTACATTGCTTCATTAAACCTTAAAAAATTAATTTGAAATTAATTTCCTGTGATCTCCTGTGCAAACAAATTCTTACAGAAAGAAGTGATTGCTGCTCATTGGGTTGGCATGTATCTAATCTATCTGCTTGGATATTTGGCATGCACTCATTCGTGACAGATTAAGAACTTAAAAAAAGATACATGGACAAAACCAGGAAATAGATAAGCTTTATCTGCATAAACATGAGTGCTCCACATAAAAGTAGTATCTCGGTGCTTGCTACAATACAATAAGCACTTGCTGAGTCCTATGGAGAGGTAGCATGGTCATGAGTCACCTCTGCCCATGCTCTACACTGCCAAGATCATAGAATGGTTTAAGTTGGAAGAGATCTAGAGATCTTAAAGTCCACCTCATTCCAACCCTATCCCCATGGTCAGGGACACCTTCCAGTAGACCACATTGCTCAAAGTCTCATCCAGCCTGTCCTTGAACACCTCTAGGGAGGAGGCGTTCACAATCTCTCTGGTCAGCCTGTTCCAGTGTCTGAACATCTTCACTGTAAAGAATTTCTTCCTAGTATCCAGTCTAAATCTGCCCTCCTCAAGTTTCAATCCATTCCCTCTCATTCTACCACTACAAACCCTTATAAAAAATCCCTTTCCTGGCTCTCATGTAGGCTCCTTTCAGTTCTTCCAGCCTTCCAGTCAGTTCAGTCCTTCCAGCCTTTCAGTTGCTGGAAGGCTGCTATCAGGTCTCCCCTGAACCTTCATTTCTCCAGGCTGAACAGCCTCAGCTTTCATAGCCTGTCCCCATAGGGGATCAGCCCTCTGATCATCTTCATGGCCCTCCTTTGGGTCCCCTCCAACAGTCTGATGTTCTTCTCATCTTGGAGGCCCCAGAACTGGATGCAGAACTCCAGGTGGGGTCTTGTGAAATATGAAGGTAATTTAGAGGAAACAGTCTATGCAGTCTTATGTTTGCTCCAACTGTTTACTGTTCTTGGTAAGGTCAAAACAGATTCTAGCCTTGAAACAGTTCACTTTCCCATAGCCAATGAATGTAAGTGGTGTACATCTGTCTGAATCTAGCACTATATTAATTTGAATTTGGAGTCCTCTCCACCTGGCAGTGCAGTTTTTGATCTGCCTGTAAAAAAACAGTGCTGGTTTGCCTCTGCACTCAGGTGTGCAATGAAACACACATAAGCAAGGAGGGATTTAAGCAAGGCAGAACTGTAACTAAATGGCAAATAACCAACAGGTCACAGACAAAGCAGAGCTGCTAAGAGAGTTGAAAGGAGGACAAGGAATCTGAACAGGTGTGAATTACAGCCATAGGCATAGTGCAAGAGAAGGCAGAAGGCCAGTGAAGTGGGAAATGTAAGAGCTGAAGTGAGAGGTGATGAAAATCTGCACAACCATGCTGGACTTTCGAAGCAGAGATAGGCAGGTCCGAGCAATGTTTTGGGCTTCTACATTTGCTAGGAAGGTTGGTACTAAAATAAGTCAAATGAAAGGTGCTTTTTTTTCCAGATGAAACTCTCCCTTCTCTCATCATGTACTACAGGAAGTTTTTACATCTAGTACTCAACTTCTATTAAAATCAGAGAACTGAATATAAAAGCAGAAGAAAACCACTGGCTCTGCTGATGTAACCTGACCAATCCTTTGCCCAATAAAATAATTAAATACTGGCAGTGACAACAGGAACAGCACTGTTTACTGGAGCACTTGGGAAACTATAATACTGTCTTGCATTTCTTTTTTCTTCCCAGAAAACACATCTGTCTGCAGAAGGACTGTAATATTACTCTGTTCCTCTGGACAGCTGTGCCTTGCAAGCTGTGACAGCAACTCAGAATTGCACGGAGAGTGGTGCATGCAGTATTTTACTGATTTTATGTTCTCTGAATAGAGTGTGACTACCCTGGTAAACTGCCTCTTGTGCTGCCATTTATTCTTCTGAAGGGAGAGGTAGTCTTGGTGCTTCTGAGCAAAGGAATCAGTTTCCTTCTCCTGTGTCAGTTTCTCAGGCAGAAAGTGCGATTCGTGTTTTTTGTCATGATAGGTTATACAGTTTCCTGAGAACAAAATCATTAATGGATTGTGTGACTGGGATTACTCTTGTGAAGTTGCACCTGAATATTTATTTGGAGCACTCCAGAAGAGAACAAGGTGTGGCATCAAATTGTGGAAGCTCCTGGACAAAGCTGTACACAGACCAATATGATCCAAGCAATGCCCAAGCTGGTTTATTGAATATGAGCATACACTTACATACTTTCTAACAGACTATGAGGGTTAGTTCATTGTTAAACAACTGGTCCAAATCGTTAAGGCACAAGCTCTGTGGCATTAAGCAATTGGTCTAAATCGTTAAGGCACAAGCTCTTGTGGCATTTAGCAATTGGTTCATCATTATCCGTTCGAATGCTTTGCATGAGTCTTTTGTTTTTACTTTGATCTTCCTGTTGTTAACTATTTGCCCAGAGGCTGCTTGCAGATGGTGTCCTTGCCCCTCAGATGAATCTTCATGCAGGCTGTGAAACTTTTCAGTTCACAATCAGCAGTTAACACAGGTTGGATTGCTCACATGTCCATTTAATACAAAGTATTCCCCTACAGCATCATCAGAAACATCTCTTGATTTTGGAGGTCCTTCTGTCCATGGCACCAGCAACTAGTGCAAATGTAAGTGTGTATAGCAGTGTGTCATTAGTAGCAAATATTAAGCCAGACTAGCTGATGAGTAGGGTAAAGTGTCTGGGACCTGTTGGAGGTGAGTGCAACTGGGAGTAAGATGCATGGAGGACTTGGGTATGGGAGGAATTGGAGAGATTGTAGGGTTTGAGAGCTGCCTGAGGTAACAGCCTGTGTGTGTATCTCTAAAGGGGACAAATGGGAGACTCATGATCAAGGGGCAGCTACCAGGCAGACCAAGTCCACATTGCACATATCTATGCATAGATTTTTTTTTTTTCCCAAGTGACAGACTCTAGTAGAGAGGAGAATGAGGTCATTGGTGCTGTTTGTCTTCATGAAAATGCTGAGTCTGCTAGACACTGTTGTTGAACATGGCCAAACATGTAACTATCTCGAACACGTGCCCAGACTTGCTCCTGACTGGGTCTGTGGCAGCATGGAACTGCAGCTGCCTCCCCTCTGTTGGGCTATCTATTTCAGCCACCCCTGACACATAAAGCTGAGTGAAATAGAGTGCAATTTTCAGGTGCTTCTCCCTTGTGATGATCAGGCAATTCTCAAAGGCAGAATGAGTCTACTGTATTCTCTATGACTTTGAAGCAGTGATGATGTTTCCTAAGATGCTTCTCCTTCCTTGCAGGCATGCCCTTGCAGGCAGCAGAGCAGAGAGGGAATGCTAAACATTTTTCAAGTTTTCAGAAACTGACTTGGGCACCACATTCAGTTCTCCTTGGCTTACTATCTATTTGCAGCACATCTGAAGACTTTTTTACCCTTCACTGGCTTTGATGATTCCCAGCTCCCTTTGTTCCCTTCTTTACATATAACCTCCAAAGGACCTTTGTCATTCTGGATCAGCTCTGATTTACTACTTAGTGACCGGTCACCATTAGCCCCCTTTCCAGACATATAAAAGATGTTTTTGAAACCTCTACCACACAACCTCATTGGCTGACAGAAGCCTTCCAAAATCTTCCACAAAGCTCTACTTGCTTGAAAACCCCTTATGAATCTATTTATCACTGAACTTGCTGAGAAAAACACAAAAACACCAACAGAAAACCTTCAAGAAATTGGCCGTTGCTTATCATACTGACCAAGGAAGAAAATGCTTCCTTGTGTTGTTCTGTCTCTTTGTATAAAAGTGTTTTCTCCTGCTTTGCACTTTACATGCAAGCTCTCAGAGACAGAGACTGTCATTTTAATCTGTATTTTCCAGTGCTTACCACAACAGTTCATGACAAGACCTGCAGGCATTACAGTAATACAAACAGCAGTAATGAAATAAATACTATGGCTGTTTCTAAGGTGTGGCTTGAAAAATACTACCTGGTCACTTCATTTATCTGGACCTTTGCTTATTCAAGGTCAAAGAGGTGAAAAGAGCAGAGCTTTCTCAGTAAAACCTCTCAACCTTTCCTAACCCAAGTAATTTCTGCAGGTTCTTTTTATTGTTACTTGTCACATTACAGTTCCACACAGTTAAAAAATACCGTAGAAGCTACAGTTATTATAGTTATTAACATTTTATGGCCTTGTTATTCATACCTTAAGCTCCTTAAAATGAAGTGGTGCATTTTAAGAGAGCAGCATGGATTTAATTGATTCCACTGTAAAAAGGTTGCCCTACTTCAGTGGTTTCCAGTCTTTTTTTTTTCTTCCCCTTGGTTTTTTGCTTCTACTAATGATGACAATATCAATTTTATCTCTTTAAGAAAAGTGATACAAAGCATTTCAAATTTTCTTACCGTGCTGCCTATCTGTGCTTAGTTGAAACATTTCTGTTTCTTTCATAACTAAATTGCGTGGAAAGATTTGCAGTGTTCTGAGCTGCCTGTCCACGCACATACCTACCTCCACTTGCAAATACAATGCCATGGATTCTTTGGCAGCATAATTAATCATGAATTATGCACATTTGCTATGCTGTTAAGTGCATAGCCTTGGAGAGCTATGAGCAAGTTGCTGTGTACAGTTCTGAAGCCCCCAGCACAGGAAGGACATGGAACTGTTGGAGCGGGTCCAGAGGAGGGCCACAAAGATGCTCAGAGGGCTGCAGCAGCGCTCCTATGAGGACAGGCTACAAGAGTGGGGGCTCTGCAGCCTGGAGAAGAGAAGGCTTCCAGAACACCTTAGAGTAGCTTTCCAGTATCTGAAGGGGGCCTACAGGAAGGCTGGGGAGGGACTATTGACAAGGTCTTGTAATGACAGGATGAGGGGCAGTGGGTTTAAAGTGGCAGAGGGGAGATTGAAATTGGGTGTTAGGAGGAACATCCTCTTTGCAGTGAGGGTGGTGAGACGCTGGCACAGGTTGCCCAGGGAGGTTGTGGCTGCTCCCTCCCTGGAGGTGTTCAAGGCCAGGTTGGAGGAGGCCTTGAGTGACCTGTACTAGTGGGAGGTGTCCCTGCCTATGGCAGAGGCTTGGAACTAGATGATCCTTGAGGTCCCTTCCAACCTTACCATTCTATAATTCTATGATTCTATATCCATGAGAGAATTTTATCTCACCTAACTGTAGAACAAATGTTTATACCTACAGTGACTTCTTTAGAACCCCCTCTAAACAGGACTGCTTACTTGAACAACCTTAGGTATATATTTAGCCATAAGATTGGTCTCCCTCTAGACAAGCCTCCTTTTTCTCCATGGGTTGTGTGAGACCCCTAGAGCCAAATAGTTAAGGAGATAACCCATGATTTCAGCAGTTTTGTGGTGGCAGTATCTTTGTACACCAGTTTCTCTGTGTCGAGTCCAAACTCAAAATATTTCACACACATTTCCCTTGTTTTGTTCATCTTCTCTGCCAAGAAACAGAAACAACCTCATTCTAAGTGCTTACACAGATGCAAGCACAGGAGTCTTTATTCACCACAGGAGATTGTGATCATTGGAACATAAAACTAAACCATTCTGGTTACTCAGTAGTACTGAAAATCAGCTTCCTTATGATCTCTGACAGAAGAAACTTCAGACACCTACATTTGGACAATGTAAGCTTATATTTCTTATGAGATCAGGAAGGTCAAAACCAAAGAGAATGAAAAAAATCACAGACAATTGAATTAGAGAGCAGTGATAAAGTCAAAGTAGTATATGTTCACATTATCTTTCCCAGACTGCATGAGTCATTACAGTTTTGATATTTCAGTGTCCTGGCAAAGATTGATGGAATAGAAAAAGGCCACTCATTGATTCATTGTCAGAAGAGGGTAATGAGAAAGGCAAGCATTACAAATGTAAACCATTCTTCTCTACATCACATAGCCATACACCTGGCACATTTCTGCTCCATTGGCAGCTTGAGCTCTGGAGAGAGCCAGGAACTCAATGTGGTCAGGCTGTTGCCAAACACACTGAATAAGACAGAGGTGTATTATAATGTACACAGCACAGGCATCATGCCAGAACAGTGCCTGGAAGCTCATGCAACATCTAGCTCCATGTTTCAGTTAATCTGAAACCCCCAAAAATGCTTACAATATTTTAAATTTATATTTCTTTTTCTATTTTTTTTTTCTTTTTTAAAGTGGAAACAGTTAAAACTCAGTAATTGATTGTGATGGCACAGTAACAGAACAGTATACAAGAGTTGCTGGACCACTAATCTGAAAATCTTAAGGTGCTTTCAAATACAGATGAATTCTTTTTGCAAGCAGGTCAATTTTTTTCTCCTAATTTTACAAAACAATAAAACATCCACAAGGGGAATAAAAAAAAAACAAAAAACACAACCTACCATAAACTGCTGTACATGATTTATGTTGCATTTCTTGGCCTGAGATAGGCAATCTGTTGACCTGACTTGCCTGGCCTAAATCAGAGCATGATCATTTAGTTCAATGAGAAGAAAACTCACCTGAGCAGTCTTCCCCTGTGCCTCCTAATATAAAGAGTAGGCAGAAAAAGGGATAAAAAGAAAACAACAAACAAATGAGGGAAGTTACAAAGAATCTGGACTAGATCACAAGATCACAGAAAAGTTTGGGTTGGAATGCACCTTTAAATATCATCTAATCTACACCCTCTACAATGAGCAGGAACATCAAATAAATTGTGCTGCTCAGAGTGCCATCCAACCTGTATTTCATAGAATCATAGAATGGTAAGGTTGNTCCCTACTTTGATTATGGCATTATTATTGCAGCCTACATAAGTTGACAGTGAGATTCACAACAGAAGTCACTGAGAAATAGAACAGATACACACGATGACAGGTACTTCTGACTTCTCTTTCCAAGAACAACTTAGCCTAGTGAACACAATCCTTTCAGGTGTGGGCTTCAGGCTTTAGCTGTCAATGCTACAGATCCATCAGTAATTCATCTGCTCGTGTTCTTAAAGAAGCCAACAGGTTCAATCAGACAGAACAAGACTAGATCTCAAGTATCATAAACAAACTGGTGTGTAGCTATGAGATAGTAGTGGAGGAAGTCCTTCTGAGTGTTCAGTCTCCCTTGCCACCTCTCTGCCACCACAAAAGTGATCTCCTCAAATATTAATTTTGCTGGACCTATCCTGAGGTGTTGGAGCAAGTGCAGAGGAGGGCAAAGAAGCTGGTGAATGACCTGGAGAATAAATCTTATGAAGAGCAACTGATCTGGGGTTGTTTAGTTTGAAAAAGAGGAGGCTGAGAGGAGACCTCACCACTGAAAGGCCATTGTGGAGAGGTTGATGCTGGTCTCTTCTCACAGCTAATTAGTGATAGAACAAGAGGGAATGGCCTCAAGCTGCAACTGGGTAGGTTCAGACTGGACATTAGGAAAAAAAATTTCCAGCAAGAGTGTTCAGGCATTGGAATGGGCTGCCCAGGGAAGTGGTTGAGTCACCAAGAGTGGATGTGTTTAAAAGTCATTTGGATGTGGTGCTTGGGGATATGGTTTAGGATGAACCTTATAGAGTAGGGATAATGATTGGACTTGGCGATCCTGAGGGTCTTTTCCAACCTGACTGATTCTGTGATTCTGTAAATTCACCATGAGTGCAGTGTGCTCCATGGATTACAGGGCTGCAAAGTCAGTGGTAAATTTAGTGGTAGGAGCATATTGCACCTGATTTTATCCAAACAAAAGGCAAGCCTTTATTCCCACCTTGTCTGGGCCCTTTGCTTTGGGTAATACCACCATTTACATGGTTATTACCAGTAAGTCTGAAGGTAGTCCCTTCCTAATAAAGAAATTCTTAAAAGACAATTCTTTCTGCCTATTTTGGACTAGCAGGAACAGGCCTGAATTCTTCCAGAATACTAAAAGGAAGCAGAGGACCAGACAGGGACTGGCTTGGATTACCAGAGGTAGATAAACTGAAGTAATCTCTAAGAGTTGTCAGTGTTGAGGAGTGTGTCTGTTCCTCAGCTTAAAAGAGAATGCAGTCCTATTAATCTTTCCTCACAAAGTGTTTCCCCTGGCCCTCACATTTCTCCATGGTATTTTTTTGCTGTTCTTGGTTTGGTTTTACTCTACATGAAGAAGTGAATATGGAAGGCCATGTGTTTTACTAATCTTTGAAAGAAAATTATTTTTATTTTGTTTGTCCAAATACTATGGTATAGAACATTAGACTGAAATAGTTTCTCACTACTTTAATATTTCTTTTTATTGTTTTCCTTCATTGAACCATTTCCCCTACATAAACTGCTTCTCCCCAGATGTGATTCTCATTGCTTGCTGGTTTCTGCCGATGCTTCTAATCTCCGTTGATCCTTTTTTCCATTTCCATTTTGTTTGTTTGTTTGTCTGTTTTTCTTCTTCTGATTTTATTTTCACAACTTTCTTCACTATCTGTGAACTTAATCTATGTTCATCATCATTAATGAACATATTAATTAAAATCCTGACACTGTTTTGGAAGCGTGGACACCTCTGGTAGCCAGCATATACTGTTATTGACTTTGATGCTGAAAACCACAGTATTTTAACAATCATAGAATCATAGAATGGGAAGGTTGGAAGGGACCTCAAAGATCATCTAGTTCCAACCCACAGGTCCCATAGGCAGAGACAACTCCCACTAGTACAGCTCACTCAAGGCCTCCTCCAACCTGGCCTTCAACACCTCCAGGGAGGAAGCAGCCACAACCTCCCTGGGCAACCTGTGCCAGTGTCTCACCACCCTCACTGCAAAGAGGGTGTTCCTCCTAACACCCAGTTTCAGTCTGCCCTCTGCCAGTTTAAACCCANATGGCTAATATATTATTCATCCAACTGTTGTTTTTACAGGAAAAGTTAAATAACATTATTTTACCACTTGTGCTCTTTTCCCTCCAAATAAACAAAATTAAATTCTTAACATTTAACTGAACCATTTTTTCCTCTTGCTTCTACAAGGGTATTGCATTAGCACGCTAGGGTCAAAGAAAAGAGTAGCTAGGAAGAAAAGTGTCTGGGAAATATTGGTGAGCAATATATTAACATTATTTAAATTTCCTTTAAAGAGCAGTCCTTCCCCCCACAGTTTCTTCTTGACAGGTGTCAGTTGATGAAGAGATGAGTGCGGGGGTGGGTGTTCTCATCTAAAAGGGTTTTAAATAATGTTACTGTCATTATTTGAATCAAAATTGCAGCCTAAGTAATGTTATAAGGAGTTTTGTCTTTTAAAGAGTATTCAATTATGTTACATTTCTCTGACCTTTTAAACTCTCTTCCTCCCTATGTGGGGTTTCAGTGTTTACCTTCTCCTGGGATATAAAATGCCATAGCAGCGCATTATCGGTCATAGCTATTAATTGAACATTTCACAAATATTGGTCTAAGGAGGCACAAGTGAGCTTCAAGGGTCTGAATTCCTGACTCAGTTTACTATGAACCTGTGGCAGTTCAGCAGTTCTGCAGCTGTGGAGTGATGGAGGTCCTGAGGTGCTGGGTATGAGTGATTTGGTATGCGTTGTTTTAAGGATGGCTGAAAAACAGCAGAGACCTTCTAGCAGAGAATTTTAAGTAAGCTTAAGAGCGCTGTAATTCTGCTCTGTGCTCTTTCTCCCCCTGTTTTTCTTTCTGTTTTGTTTTGATTTTCTTTTAAGGGCTCTTTGGCTGAGTGTCCCTCTTTGAAGTAAGACTAATAGCACCTTTTTTCCCCCTTAAACTCACTCTAAAAGTAGGAATAACAAACCAGCGATGCATCCATTGAAGCAATTTGTGCATATCTTTTGAAATGTAAACACAGCCTGACATATTTTAAAGAGTGGCAGATGGTGTGATTGAGGAAAAGTTTACATTTTAATAGCTGTGTGCAAAGCTAGCTGTAGTTGTTGATAAACACAACAATTGTGTTCTTCTCACTATGTTACAAGGAATAATTAACAGGTGTCCTGTTTTGAGCCCTGAACTGCCCAGGGCTAAAGGACAGAAAGTTATTTTACTCCCAAGGAAGTAAAATAAATACACTCACACAGAACTGGAGGTTAAATATGAATGCTATTTACATATATATACAGTAACACAAAATATATTCAGGGAACAAGGGACATATACTCAAATGAGGCTCAGTTCTCCATCCGAGCCTACCTGGACAAAATCTTCCAAAGCCTTCCAAAACTTCCCCCCAAACCAGCCTGTTACAAATGTTGACTCTGTCGCACATGACATCCTGGTCACCAAACTGGAAAAACATGCACTTGATGGATGGTGGACCACTGCTGGATAAGGAATTGGCTGGATGGTGGCACACAGAGAGTGGTGATCAAGGGCACAATGTCCACCTGGAGACCAGTGCCAAGTGGCAT
>WBNM01041997.1:22050-41685 GCA_013399055.1 Ramphastos sulfuratus
CAGCCTGTCCAGGTCCCTCTGGATGCCATCCCTGCCCTCTAGCAAGTCGACTGTGCCACACAGCTTGGTGCCATCTGCACACTTGCTGAGGGTGCACTGATTCCTCTGTCCATGTCACTGACAAAGATGTCAAACAGTACTGGTGCCAGCACTGACCCCTGAGGGACACCACTGGTCTCCAGGTGGACATTGTGCCCTTGATCACCACTCTCTGTGTGCCTCCATCCAACCAATTCCTTATCCAGCAGTGCTCCACCCACCAAGTCCATGTTTTTCCAGTTTGGTGACCAGGATGCCATGTGGGACAGAGTCAAATGCCTTATTCAGGTAAATGAGTATAAATGATTATGATGTCCTGTATCCACCCTCAAGAATTTCTAGTCTCTCTGGAGGACTTTTCTCTATAGTTAGACCAATTAACTCTTAATTTCCCTTAACCTAAAAGAACAGGTTAAATTGTGAAACTAAGAATAAGATTTAATTTTGCATCTAATTCTACTGGTAACATAACAGGGTAGTTCATCATGGAATAGAATCCTGGAATTAATAAGGTTGGAAAAGACCTCTAAGATCATCAAGTCCAACCATCAACCCAACACCACCATGCCAACTAAACCATGCCCCAAAGAGTCACATCTACATGTATTTATTGTTAGATCTTGTTCCCATAACCTCTGTCAACTGAAGTAACCACATTAGAAGTGCTGAGAGGAAGACACCAAGAGATGTTTAAAATATTTTTCTTAAATAGTATTTCCAAAATTTGAAATTCTGAAGAACTGTAATTTTTTTTTCCCAGAAATGATTCATGCCCTGCATGTATAGGGAAAAATATGCATGAAATAATCCTAGGCTGAAAAAGTAACAAAAAATCATAGGGTTACTAGACAATACTTATTAAATATGCAAATCACATTGTCATGGAACTGTAATGGTTCATGACTGAAGTGAGTTGTTAGTATAGATAGTTGTTGGTGTAAGTAGATGTAACTTAACAAGCCAAGACAAAATTTAAAGGAAAACTCAAAGAATCATTGAAAATCTAAGATGTTAAAAAAAAAAAAAAAAAAATCATCCTAGTAAAGTCTCATCTTCACAGAAGTTGTTTCCAGATGGTGAATTTCCTATACATGTAGATGAGGACAGGCTGAGAGAGTTGGGGTTCTGCAGCCGGGAGAAGAGAAGGCTTCCAGGAGACCTTAGAGTAGCCTTCCAGTATCTGAAGGGGGCCTACAGGAAGGCTGAGGAGGGACTATTGACAAGGCCTTGCAATGACAGGACAAGGGGCAATGGGTTTGAACTGGCAGAGGGGAGATTTAGACTGGATGTTAGGAGGAAGTTGTTTGCAGTGAGGGTGGTGAGACACTGGCACAGGTTGCCCAGGGAGGTTGTGGCTGCTCCCTCCCTGGAGGTGTTCAAGGCCAGGTTGGACGAGGCCTTCAGTGAGCTGTGCTAGTGGGAGGTGTCCCTGTCTATGGCAGGGGGTTGGAACTGGATGATCTTTGAGGTCCCTTCCAACCTTACCATTCTATGATTCTATGATTCTAAGAATCGTCCAACCCCTCAAAAAGTATGTATTTCTTTGTCCTATATTGAATGAATCTGGGAAGAAAAATACCCTGTTACTATACTTTCCCTACCATGAGCTGAATTTTGGAGAGGGTTAAGATGCTTTTCTCACCTGATCATGTTGTTTGCAGTATCCTGGATGACTTCATAAACAGCTGAAAAATCATTTCTACATATTTTATATAATTTCATGGTTTCATTTTTTTCATATATGTATGAAAATATTTATTACATAAATGTGAGGGGAAAACTTTCTTAGGGTTGCTGTGATTGTCTATTAGACAAATGACCATCTAGGCAGATAAATATGCTATGATATGGCCAAGCACATAAAGGAGTAAACAGAGAAATAAGCAGAACCTGGAACTTGGTATTTTCAAGGGGCAGACTTCACTCCTGTTTTCCTGCTGTTTCTGCAGAAAGGGCCACAGAGAATAAGTTTTTCTAGATGACTGAGAAAGAGATGATCATGAGAATGCTCAAAAATGGGCAGATGATGGTGGGTTGGAGGGCAGAAGGGCTCTACAGCAGGACCTCGAGCACCTGGACAGATGGGCAGAGTCCAAGGGGATGGTGTTCAACAAATCCAAGTGCTGGGGGCTGCACTTTGGCCACAACAACCCCATGCAGAGCTACAGGCTGGGGTCGGAGTGGCTGGAGAGCAGCCAAACAGAAAGGGATCTGGGGGTGCTGATTGACACCCACCTAAACATGAGCCAGCAGTGTGCCCAGGTGGCCAAGAAGGCCAATGGCATCCTGGCCTGCATCAGGAAGAGTGTGGCCAGCAGGAGCAGGGAGGTCATTCTCCCCCTGTACTCTGCACTGGTTAGGCCACACCTTGAGTACTGTGTCCAGTTCTGGGCCCCTCAATTTAAGAAGGACATTGAGGTGCTTGAGCGTGTCCAGAGAAGGGCAACGAGGCTGGTGAGAGGCCTCGAGCACAAGCCCTATGAGGAGAGGCTGAGGGAGCTGGGATTGTTTAGCCTGGTGAAGAGGAGGCTCAGGGGAGACCTTCTTGCTGTCTACAACTACCTGAAGGGTGGTTGTGGCCAGCAGGAGGTTGCTTTCTTCTCTCAGGCAAGCAGCACCAGAACAAGAGGACACAGTCTCAAGCTGTGCCAGGGGAAGTTTAGGCTGGAGGTGAGGAGAAAGTTCTTCACCGAGAGAGTCATTCCCCACTGGAATGGGCTGCCCAGGGAGGTGGTGAAGTCACCGTCCCTGGAGGTGTTCAAGGCACGTTTGGACGTGGCACTTGGTGCCATGGTCTAGTCTTGAGGTCTGTGGTAACAGGTTGGACTTGATGATCTTTGAGGTCTCTTCCAACCTTGGTGATACTGTGATATGTTTCTGAGATTCTCATCAGAAATTATGAAAAAGACACAATCTTGGGCTTGAAGCAGAGAAACAAGAATGATAAGAGATCAAGGAAAGTGGGTGGGAGGAAGAAGGTTTGCAACAAGTAAAGGTAATTGGGTGATAATTGCATATAGATTTCAGCATTTAAACTTAGAATCAGGACAGAAAGGAAAAGAGGAGTAGCTTGAGTTGAGTGCTAAAAATTGCAGCTCTAGAGAAAGCATTTGAAAGCAGGGAGAGCAATCTTTAGCTCAGTAGAAAAGACTAAGATACAATAATGAATATGGAAAAAATGTCCAAGATTTGGGATTGTGAGTTTCCAGTAGATTGTGCATTTTTGTAGGCCAGAAAGTTAAAAGATTGGGGTAATAAGATGAACTTTAAGATCTTTAAGTCTTTCTCTTTTCTTTTCCTCCGCTGCTTACGTTTACATATCTTGCCTGATATCTAACTCGTGGAAACATTAAAGACAATGTCTAAGCTGTGAGGCTGTGATCAGTTATACATTTTTTTAGCCCAGCAGATCCCAAAGAACACGAGGAAGGCTAATGATCTTCTCTGAAATTTGTCACAGACATGAGGTACCCATATCATCCTGTCCTCCTGCAAAGAAGGTTGCTGACCCGAAGGTTGCTAATGAGATCACCTGAAGCATTAGGCTTCTGTTCAGTGTAAATTTGGAAGAACACTTTAGGAATGTGTAACAGTGAGGAATCTCTTTCATCAGTGCATCCAGCCCTTGTCACACTATTTCCCAGGACCTGTTGTTTCTTTTGTTTTATATAAGGTAAATTTTGAAACTAGCTCTGAAATGATTTCCTCCCTACTGTTCTGGCTCTAGGTTTGCTATACTGTTCATGTTTTCTTCATAATTCTAACTAAAATGCATACATGACCAATTGGACCTTCTGGGTCCAGTTTTTTTTCTTTGATATTTTCCCACCCAATGTATTTATAAAAAGTGATAATTAACTGCCCTTTTCAGTAAAAGGTCTCATTTTCTGGACATTCAAAGTAGAACGGACTGTTCACACGCTCCTGCTCAAGTTCATATTTGCAGGCAAGGTCTTTTAAAGCCATTTTCTGTAGCACAAGCATTTTCTAACCATTTCAAGAGATTCCTTTCTCTAAGTGTGATATTATTCATCCTACCTTCTTGCATTTGCAGCACCTGAGGATCTCTTCCTTAGCCTCCCAGAGAAGAATGTAGTTATGGTGACATGTGCATTTTTCACCTCTATGCTGCACTGCTGTTTTTCATCCCATAGAGATTGCTGAATGGAAGAAAAGAATGTACAGTCTCAGCTGGTTACTGACTTCCCCCATGTATCAAGATGAGCCATAAACATATCTGTTGCTCCCTTGGCTGCCAGTGAACTCTGCTCATCAAAGCAATTCATAAATAAGGTTACAAATACCAAAGAGATTCTCTTACTAGGCGCCTCAGTGACTGCTGGAATAATTTTTAACTACTGAAGCATGTCATACAGCAGGTAGAAAAAAAAAATCATTTCATTGGAGATGAACAGGTTGACTAAGCTTTCAGAAAACAGTAGCATTGAGTTGAACCACCTGTTGACCACATCTAGAGATTTCCCTGACCCAAACTTTATATAATAAACAAAAAGGAATCTGTGACTACTATCCCTATATAAAAATGATCTTATCCAGAACAGATATTAGCTGCTAAGTACTCAGATATTCTAATGAGAACCAAAAAAATGACCAAGTATAATAGAGTCTACTCATAAGAGTACTAATCATAGTATTTCTGCTTTGAGATCAATACCTTTTAATTTCACAAGAAGAAAGAATGTGAATATTATTGTAGCCTGTAACATTTGCAGGAATGTCTAAGATGGATATTTATTAAAATCAAAATAAAGCTTCTCTGGAGTCCAGTTGGTGTTTATTAAGCTCTTCATTAAAAAAATATTTTAAAAAAAATTACAAAATTAGGAGCTTTTCTTGTGTTTGCAAAATGCATAGCCAAGCAGGAAGCAGAGAAAAGCAATTTTTAAAGTCTCATATTAAAAAAAAAAAAAACAACCAAAAACCAAACAACAGCAACGAAACGAAAAAAAAACCACAAAAAAAAAAAAAAAACCCACCAAAAAAAACTTTAAAAAAAACCAACCAAAAAACCCAACAAAACCAACAAAAAAACACACAAAAAACATATACTTTGGTAAAAGATTCATGCTGCAACGTACAACAGGGGAAAACTCAACTAGTATGGATTGTAAGAATGAGTGATAAAAGTAGATCATGGTGTCTCCAACCTGACAAAAAAATTGATAAGATAGGAGCACCAATTCAAGTTAAGGGACAACTTGCTGGAAAGCATCTGCACAGAGAAGGACCTGGAGTCAGTGGTGGACAAGTTCACTGAGTCAGCAATGTGCTTTTTAGACCAAGAGGCCAATGGTGTCCTGGTGTTCATTAAGAAGAGTGTGACCAGCAGGTCAAGGGATATTCACTTTCCCCTCTACTCTGCCCTAGTGAGGTCAAATCTGGAGCACTGGCTCCTCAGTTCAAGAAAGATAAGAAACTGCTGGAAAGAGTCCATCAGAGGCTGCAAAGGGGACTGGAACGTCTCTCTGATGAGGGAAGGCTCAGAGGCCTGGGGCTGTTTAACATGCAGAAGGAAAGACTGAAATGCTTATCAATGCTTAACAACACCTAAATGGCAGGTATCAAGGGGATTGGACCAATCTATTTTCAGTGATGGCCAACAAACAGAGAAGGGGCAATGAGTATAAACCAGAATACAGGAAATTCTGCCTAAACATAAGAATCATAGAATCATAGAATGGTAAAGTTGAAAGGGACCTCGAAGATCATCTAGTTCCAACCTCCTGCCATAGGCAGGGGCACCTCCCACCAGTATAGGTCACTCAAGGCCTCGTCCAAGGAGGAACTTATAGAATCATAGAATAGTAAGGTTGGAAGGGACCTCAAAGATCATCTAGTTCCAACCCCCTGCCATAGGCAGGGACACCTCCTACTAGTATAGGGTCTTCTTTTCTTAGAGGGTGACAGAGCACTGGAACAGGCTGCCCAGATTAGTTGTGTGATCTCCTTCTTTGGAGACATTCAAATGTTGCCTGAACATATTCCTGTGCAACCTGTTCTTGGTGAACCTTCTTTAGTAAAGAGGATGGACTAATGATGCCAAGAAGTCCCTTCCAACACCTACCCTTTTGGGATGGGCAATAAATTTCCCCTGGTATCCTGTAGTGCAGAAGCAGTAAGGAAAGACCTAGTGCATGGAGATGTCTTTGCAGAGAAGTAGGGATGAGTGGGCTGCAGGTAATGGCATGGGTACCCATAAGAGTATGGCCATCATATCTCAAACACGCTAAAAATGGGGAAAAGAGCTCTGAGAAGAGGCATTTGTGTTGTAACCCATATATCCCTGGGGGCAAGCTGTCTTCACTCAACTCAATGTCTGTGTGAGTGCATGTGAGCATGATTAAAACATCTGGGGATTAGTTATGGGAGGATGTCTCAAATCATAGGCACTCGTTAGCATCTTGCAAGTGTCCAGTGTTGTGGTTTATTTGCTTTATTGCCGAATTGATTCTGACTGTATAGCTCACTGATTGCAAAATAATGATGTGTTGTTAATGAATTGACATACCTCCCTGACACTGATTTGATTTAAATCACATGAACTGAGGAGGATTTTTATCCCTTGCAACACCTAGGAATGGAGGCACTGGTTTGGAGGCACTGGTTTTAAGGCACTTTAGTGAGCCAAACTGATCCGTAGAGAAATTTGAGGATATATTAGTCATTGGACTAATTTTGTAAAGTAATACCATATAACAGAATGATTCCAGAACTTTTAGCTGCACTAAAGCAGAATGCCTCTCAGAAGTGGCTTTCCTAGGACATATGATCAGAGGGCTGGAGCAGCTCTCCTATGAGGACAGACTGAGAGAGTTGGGGCTCTGCAGCATGGAGAAGAGAAGGCTTCCAGGAGACCTTCTAGTAGGCTTCCAGTAACTGAAGGGGGCCTACAGGAAGGCTGGGGAGGGACTATTTATAAGATCTTGCAATGACAGGACAAGGGGCAATGGGTTTGAACTGGCAGAGNCACCTCCCACTAGTACAGGTCACTCAAGGCCTCATCCAACCTGGTCTTGAACACCTCCAGGGAGCAGCCACAACCTCCCTGGGCAACCTGTGCCAGTGCCTCATCACCCTCACTGTAAAGAACTTCCTCCTAACATCCAGTTTCAATCTCCCCTCTGCCACTTTAAACCCATTGCCCCTTGTCCTGTCATTACAAGACCTTGTCAATAGTCCCTCCCCAGCCTTCCTGTAAACCCCCTTCAGATACTGGAAGGCTACTCTATGGTGTCCTGGAAGCCTTCTCTTCTCCAGGCTGCAGAGCCCCAACTCTCTCAGCCTGTCCTCATAGCAGAGCAGGTGCAGCCCTCTGAGCATCTTTGTGACCCTCCTCTGGACCCGCTCCAACACTTCCAACAGTTCAACACTTAATTTCATGATTTTACATTTATTGAACTTCAGAAACATATACCACACAAAGGATCACTGGTAGAGATGAACAAGAAGATAGGCAAAAGTAAACAAAAGCTTCTGTGATTGTTTTCTCCAGATAAAGTAAATAAAGGTGGCAACTTCTGAGATACTCATAAAATTAACTACCTAGTAAGTACCAGAATGAAAAGAACAGAGAGAAATTGCAGTACTTTCAAGGGAGAACAATGGGAAAGAAATAAGCAGAAATAAAAAACTGGAGCAACCGAGACTGAGATTTCAGAAGTACACTGGAACACCCACTGAGTTTGTTTTGAACTAATCTGATCCATCTTGATTTTTATTTTATTTTATTTTAGTCTTTTGGTCTGAACACTATCACCATGAATTCCTTCCTGCTGGCATCTATGACTTTTTAAGCTACTTAAAAAAAAAAAAAAACCCAAACAACAAAAATCAAACAATTATGGCACAGCACCATCTATGGTTGCTAAAATTCCTCAGAACCACCAGAGTAGAGGCACTAGGCTGTGCTCAGCTGGGAATGGCCTTTAAAAACATATCAAATAATTGCCAAAGCAGCAGTAAGGGAGGGGAGGGTTGGGTATCTAATCTGCAAAACTCGGGTTACAAAATTGTACTTTGACGTTGTTTGGTCCACATTCCAGGAAGGTGAGAGAGAACTTCAAAAAGTGTAATGAAGTGTAGTTTATTTAAAGAAAAAGGAGAAGGAAAATATTTCCCTGACATAAGTAAAGACTGAACACAGCAGTAGTATGGGCAGCCTAGTAATTACAACTGCTCAAGATAACACTTCACTGCATCACCTTAGAGATCATCTTCAGCAAGCTTTGTGACTTCTATCTATAAACAGACATTGTCTATATTTTTTGAGGTTTCAGTGAGACCATTAACTTAGACTAAAGGTTGCTCATATTCAGTAAGTTCAAAACAGTAAGATCAAAGAATTAGCTTACCCAACTGAAAAATAATATTAAAAAGCAACAGCTATTGAAACATTCAGATAATATTGTTGGCCAGCTCCTTCCTACAACACACTTTTTGCTGTGGAGGTTTTTTTTTGTTATTTTGTTTTGTTTTCTTTTCTTTTCCTTTTTCCTCCTTAACCCTTTCATTCACATCTTCAAGAAGATGCATACATGACATGTTTGATATACCTGTTAGAATCATAGAATGGTAAGGTTAGAAGGGACTTCAAGGATCATCTAGTTCCAAATCCCTGCCATAGGCAGGGACACCTCCCACTAGTACAGGTTACTCAAGGCCTCCTCCAACCTGGCCTTGAACACCTCCAGGGAGGGAGCAGCCACAACCTCCCTGGGCAACCTGTGCCAGTGCCTCACCACCCTCACTGTAAAGTACTACTGTTGCAGTAGTTGTTCACTTTAAAGAAAAGACCTAATTCTGCTCTTGCACAAAGAGTTATTTCTTGGTTCACTGAATTGCACCTGCTTTGCTTCACTGTGAATGGAGTTCTAAATGGTTTCTCAGAATAATACAGAGGCAATAACAAACTTCTGCAATGGGATCTACATCAGACAGACAAGATGTCAATCTGCAGATTCTGGTAGAGGAGGTTGCCATGGAACCACAGATATTTCCTAGATGTGAAAACTGCTATTTTGATGTCTCTTGAATTGGATAAGGAAATATTTGTCAGTAAGGCTGGGATTTACATCATCAAGATTTAGTTCTCTAAAATTAGGCATTATTTAGGCTCTGCCTATGGTCAGTAGGAAAACAGAGGCATCTTCAGAATGTATAGTCACACTCTTTATCATGAATACTTAGGCTAGGATGATGTTCTAAGTATCAACTCTCCCTACTGAATAGAGAAGGAACTTCATTTTAGCCTGCATACCTATTTTTACACAGTCTAAGTTTCACTGAAATGGATTTCACATTTCTCTACATTTAGCCTATATCTATAGGCTATAGCCTATAGATTACAGGCTATAGCCTGTATCTATAGTTTATAGCCTATAACCCCTATATATGGATTGGACTTGATGATCTTTGAGGTCTTTTCCAACCTTGGTGATACTGTGATGCTGTGATCTGTGGTTAAACTACAGTAGCTATTCTACTACCCAATGACCCCACCCCAACAAAGAAGATAGAAGAGGAAACAGGAAAAGGAGAGAAGACCCACAGACTGCAATGAAAATGGATTTAATGAAATATCCAAATTGGTACCAGTATCAGCACAAAGTATATAAAGTCATACTAAACCCAGCAAAAACATAGCAATCAGAACATCCAGGAAGGCAGCCCTCAAGAACAGGAAGAAAAGTAGGATGAGGAGAAGCCCAAGCAGCAAGATCCCTTCTCCTCAGTAAACTTCCTCCTGTGTATTGAGTGTGATGCTCAGGGTCTGGTATACACCTGTAGCTAACTCCAGTCAGCTGTCCTGGCTGTCTCAGAACTGCTAATGGTCTGCAGCCCATGGCTGGCCTGGGATTCTGTCCCAGAAAACCAGGACAATGTTTCAGCTTAATTTAGAAGGGAATTAATTAGTTTCATAGTTCCTTTAGCTGTGAAGGCTATAGTACAATAGACTTCCTTAAGCCTCAGCAAATCTGTATAAAGATAGAAGTCACACATCAGTAACAGAGTAGGAGCTCCAGAGTAAAATATCTCATGCAAGTGAAAAGTAAAATCATAGAATCATAGAATGGTAAGGTTGGAAGGAGACCTCAAGGATCATCTAGTTCCAACCCCCTGCCATAGGCAGGGACACCTCNCAGGGCTGCTCTCAGCCATTCCCCACCCAACCTGGAGTTGTGCTTGGGTTATTGTGCCTACCCAGGTGCAGGACCTTACACTTGGCCTTGTTGAATTTCATGAGGTTGGCCTGGGCACACCTCTCCAGCCTGTCCAGGTCCCTCTGGATTCCATCCCTGCCCTCTAGCAAGTCAACTGTGCCACACAGCTTGGTGTCATCTGTAAACTTGCTGAGGGTGCACTGATTCCTCTGTCCATGTCACTGACAAAGATGTTAAACAGCATTGTCGCCAGCACTGACCCCTGAGGGATGCCACTTGGCACTGGTCTGCAAGTGGACATTTTGCCCTTGATCACCACTCTCTGTGTGGTGCCTTCATCTCAAGATGAAGGCAGGATTCTAAAAGACTAAATCTCCCCTCTTCAAGAGGTGCCAGGATTTCAGTAAAACCTTCCGTCAAGGCTATTTCTCTTCAAGATAATATACAAACATCCTCAATATTTAATCACAATCAGGTACCAAACAGCAGACTACCAAACTCATATATTTTTCAATTCAGGGATCTATTACTAACATGCTTCATCATCAGATCTCTTTCCAGCTGGTTTGAATATAGTTTTTTCACAGGGGCAGCTAAAGTTCATCATAGAAGTATCAGTTGAGTTTCAGGAGTGCATAACCTCTGAGCATGGCTCCTGTACTTCAGCTATAGGGAAAAAAAACATCTGCCTGCTTTTGATCAGACTAAAAATACAGAAAACTCCTGGGAAGGTGACAGCCTTGTTCATCAAAAGAAGACACATAGTCTTCATTTCAGTTAACGATGCCAAGTAATGGCATGCAGAAGATCATTTCGGTGACACAGAGAGAAGAGAGAGAATACCTCTATTGTTAATTACAACAATTAATTTCTGATAGATAGAACATTTAATGGAACAAAATAATTACAGGAGGATTGCTTAACTTAGTTATTTGATTATTCAGAATTTTGAGAGAGGAACTTTTCTGCCGTGCATGGTGCACAGTCCTGCTCCCATGGATTTCCAAACTTCACCAGCGAAGCTGAACGAGCTGAAGATTTCATTCTCCTAAGGTACTTGAGAGACAGGAAAGCTCTTCTGAATCATGGCCTGATGGCTAGCTAAAAAAACAGGGAGCTTCCTCACCTCTACAAAATGGGAAAAGTCCAATTAAAACCCTATTTTAAATTTAATTTAAATTTAAATAAATTAAAAAAGACCCTATTGTGATGGGAAGGCCTCTTTGAGATCCAGTAATAAGAAGGGTTGTAGGAAATGGCTGCTGAGTTAAAGTAGCTCCAGGCTGAAAAATAAAATAAAAGTAAAAAGCAATTCAACAGGATTTTTCAGTAGGCAATCTTCTCACGAGATGAGAAACTGAAGGACAAAAATAAATACTGTCTCACCAATAAACATAGTCACTGCAGCTAAGAGAGGCAAAATTTGGAAAGTGTGCTCTGCAAAAGCAGCAATCATGTCATGTTTATCTAACTGAAGCTTTTAAGAGGCTAAGCTTGGCATTATTAGCACAGCACAAAAAATCAAAGGAAACCAAGTAGCCAGAGTTTACATCAGGGAACAAAGTGAAATCTTTCCTGAACGAGCAACTATCAAATTACAGACCTGTCACTACAGTTTCCTGCACAGGGTCAGCACCTTCTCTTGTTCCTGACAGGCAAAGGAAGTGTGACAGGTTTGATCAATATTTCAGTTAGCTAAACAGCTGGCTAATAACAAGACTTATGACAGACAAAGGTTTCTTTCAAGACAATAAAATAAATGGCTTTTCAAAGAGGTGGTTTAATTTCTGTTTTGTCTTCTTTTCCTTTTCTTGCTTGCTGAGTAGTCTACCTCAGTCTGATTTTTTCCTCTTCAAGCTTGCAATTTGTGTGTTCAGCAACAAATTATTAAAGAATCTTGCATGTGGATGAAAAACTAATCAGAAGGCTATGGAAATGCGAGCAAGAACATTTTCAGTTATAGAATCATAGAATCATAGAATAGTAAGGTTGGAAGGGACCTCAAGGATCATCTAGTTCCAACCCCCTGCCATAGGCAGGGACACCTCCCACTAGTACAGCTCACTCAAGGCCTTGTCCAACCTGGCCTTGAACACCTCCAGGGAGGGAGCAGCCACAATCTCCCTGGGCAACCTGTGCCAGTGTCTCACCACCCTCACTGCAAACAACTTCCTCCTAACATCCAGTTTCAATCTCCCCTCTGCCAGTTTAAACCCATTGCTTTGTGTCCTGTCATTACAAGACTCTGTCAATAGTCCCTTCCCAGCCTTCCTGTAGGCCCCCTTCAGCTACTGGAAGGCTACTCTAAGGTCTCCTGGAAGCCTTCTCTTCTCCAGGCTGAAGAGCTCCAACTCTCATAGCCTGTCCTCATAATAATAATTATTTGTCAGTTGTAAAAGGACAACTATGTTGAAAGGGAGTGTTAGCACATTAAATGCATTTTCATGTCACTCCATGTGATGAGCCCTCTTATTGTCCTGTCTGACTCACACCAAGGAAAGTCTTGGGGTTACAGAGCCAAGTAGGCAGATCTGTCTGGCGGAACAGAAAACAATATCCGCTAGCTCAATATTTTCCTTACATGAATGTTATCTGAATTTCAGTTGATGAAGTTCCACCAAAACCTGAGCCATTTTATGATACTTTTAAATCTCGGAGGGTTTTTGTGGTTTTCTTCTGTCTTTTTAAAAAACACTACAACCAAACAACAACATCAACAACAAAAAAACTACCAGCATTGCACTTTAGAAACTCAAACCCTTTCCTTCGATTTTCCAGGTACCTCTGATGAGAGTAAATTTCACTTCAAGGAAAATAAGATGAAGTCTGACCATGAAACTTTTGCCTTTTGGAAGCAAAACGTATTCATTGTAAGAGGGTGAAGGCTCTGGAAATGGAATCATATGTACGCATCAACAGTGTTCTGCTATAAGAGGAGTGTTGAGAACAAAAGTAGTGCAGACCTTGATATCTTAAGCTCTGCCTTTGCAAACTATTTCTCTTAACTGCTGCTCTTACTAGCATTTCTTCTTGGGTCAGTCACAGCCGGATTTAGAGGACATCATCAGAGCTCCTGCCTATTCTGCTGTGCACAAAGAATTCTGAAAAGGATTATATTGCAGATTTCTCCTTCTGTACAGACAGAACATTTAAAATACCATTAAACCTTTGCTTTTGCTGCTCTGTGGGCTCCTGTACCCTACAGCTTACCACATTTCAGAATCTGCAGGGGTTCATATTGTCCTCCAAGCTTTCTGTAATGTTGTAATGTTTCTATAAAGCCATTATGCAGAAGGCTGCTGCAAGCTTTGTTTCTTATTTTTCCATGGCTGTTTTGTGTGACACTTATTTATATACCTGACTATGTATTGTAGTCTCTAGTGATCATTTTTCATAGTGATCTAACTTGTCTGGTATTTTTTTCCTAAAGACCCTAAACACAGTGGTTCTATATAATCTCCAGGCTTTAAAACCAAGCTGTCCTGATGCTGCATTCAGCAGCTAAAGCCTTCCACTTGAGGATCATCTTTGTGTACTGTGCCAGCTGCATCTAATACAACTCAACATTTCATGTGACAAAAGCTGCACTTCTGGAAAGAAGACCCACTCCAAAAGATGCCTCTTGGCAATGACATGTCATTCATAGAACCATAGAATGTTTTGGGTTATGAGGGATTCTTAATTGTCATCTAGTCCAAACCCTGTACAGTAAGCAGGGACATCTTCAGCTAGCTCATGTTATGCAAAACTTCATCCAATTTAACCTAGAATGGTTCCAGAATGGGGCATCTACCTCCACTCTGGGCAACCTGTGCCAGTGTTTTACTACACTCATAGTGAAAAATTTCTTCCTTATATCTGATCTAACCTCCCTCTCTTAATCTAAAACCATCACCACTTGTCCTGTTGCAGCAGTGCCTGTTAAAAAGTCTACCCCAATCTTTCCTATAGGTCTCCTTTAAGAACTGAAAGGCTGCACTGAAGTGTCCTCAGAGCCTTCTTTATCCAGGATGAACAGCACTCTCAGCCTGTCCTCACAGCAGAGGTGTTCCTTCTCTCCTCTGGATAAGCTCCAACAGTTCTATGTCTTTCTGTGCTGAGAACTCCAGAACTGGACAGTCCAGGTAGGTGTCACCAGAAAAAAGCAGAGAGGAAGAATCACCTCTCTCAAACTGCTGGAGACATTGCCCAAAATACGGTTGGCCTTCTGGACTGTGAGCACATCTTATGGGCTTATGACCAACTTTTTATCCACAAACATATCAGATCTGTGAAGGGAAGTGGATGAACTTCCCTCCAGCCTGGCTTCAACCTGCTAGAGATGAGCATTTGTGTTACCAGAAACTGCTGAACCAGAGTTACGCTACATGGATAAAACCACTCTGTTCAAATAGGAGATTGGTTCTATTTTAAAACATTTTGGTACAAGCTTGCTACAGGTAGTTATTACCCTAAGAAGTTCTCCTTTTATTTATTTATTTTTTTTTAATTTTATTTTTAACCATGTATTATGTTAAGCACTTCATGAGAGACTGATCCTGGGGAAAAGGAAGAGAGCTGAGAGGGAAGGGGAAAGTTGGAGTTTACATTTCAGTGGCTTCTGTTTGTGCTTCTGTTCCCACTCTCCATGGACTTAATGCCTCAAGAAACCTTTTATCAAGACAGAAGAATGCCAGCCCCAGTGGGATATGATAGGACTTAATGCTGCTTGATTCAGACTCTCATGCTGATTCAAATTACTTTCTATCACACATCAAAGAAACCTTCAAAATTTGGCACGTTCGAATTACTGCACTATTTCTGGGTCTTGTTTATTACCTTTAAACACTCAGAGCCTCCAGGTTCAATTAGCTGCTTCATTTTAAAACAGCCTTTAGCATCAATGCATTTGTGCATGAATCTATCCCTCTTGCCTTGTAGATTCTGAAGGCTACTTTCACCAAGGCTCCCTCTGAAGCTTATAGCCTTCAACGACACACGTGGACAGGGCTTTCTGTGAGACAAATCCCTCAGTGAATGTTGAGGTTTTCTGTTAATCACTCTTCCTCTTAGACTGAGGTGGAATTTCCATCTTTTCTTGAAAGCAAATCTGCCTCAACTGCCATTTATTCTGCTTAATTTTGGTCATAAAAAATTTAGGCTGTTAATATAACCAAACTGCTTAAATTCCCTGTGAGTGCAGTGAGGAGCTACTGGGATCAGTACTGAGCAGTTCATTCTTTTCAAGGGTAGATGCCGGCGATATGCAGGATGGGTTGCCCGTGGAAGTGCTACATTCTCCAGGTTAGCTGTAGATAATTATCTTTGATGACAAACTTTCACCTGGATAAAATTAGATGATGTGGTGATAGACTGACCTTGCACAACAATGGCTTTCAGTACAGGTGATTTTTAAAGCCTGAGAACAGCATGGTTATAGAAGTGTTGAGGTGTAAATGAGAGACCTTAGTAATAACAGCGGTAGCAACATAAATCCCATTTTTGGAGACCACTTGAAAACATCTAACAGTTGTTGAGTTTGTTGTTTTGGTTTGGCTTTAATGCTGGTTTGTTGTTGTTTTGGGTTTTTTTTTTTTTTTTTTTAACACATTAGGGTTAATTTAAATGTCATCAAAATAAATAGACTGAATTCAAAAAGCTACATCTCCTGGCCCACATCACTCACATGTGTGCAGATTTCTATAAATCACGTCTGAGACAAAGGAGTCTTAAAACACAGGATGGTCAGACCTCGAGGCAGAGCTCTGAGGTAGAGCTCCTTAGAGGATCTGCCACATATTTTGCTTAAACATTCAGAAAGCACCACAGAGACTGATACTCTAAAGTGATTTTTTTGACTTTGAAAAACCTAGCAGAATGGTAAGGTTTAGAAACAGAAATTCAGACAGTTCATGAAAAAGAAATGGTTTGAATGTAATTCTCCTCCCTGCTTACCTTTCTCTCTCTTCCCTTTCACCTTGCATGTTATCAAACACTATCTGCCTTTATGGCATGTAATAACCTCAAATAAACTCCACACGATCCCCTTGAGGCCAGAGGTCCATAAATGTTCCTTTCTCTTTGTAAGGGAGAAGAAGGTGGGAACCTTATCTCAGGTTAAGCACTTCTTGCTTCCCAGCTGGTTCCCAAAGTCTGACTCTTTGCAGCTCTCTTAGTGTTTCATCTCTTCTAGAGCACTAAGGCAAAAAGACATCCAGTAAACCCCCTTCAAAGTAATACTATTGACCTTTGGAATAATGTTGCCCTAATCTCACCTGGTAGTAGAGGAATTTGTTAAATATTTGTTAGATTTTTGAAGAAAACAAACCTGAATTTCTCATCTTCTGCTGCCACTAACTTTCTAGTTCAAAGAAAAATTACAGTGGCATAAAATATGTGTGTAATAGTTAAAAAGTGGTCATGGTGTGTGCACCTGGAAAACCTGTCTTGCTTTTCTGAAATGCAGATCCAGAGACTTTAGGGAATTCCACCAATGCAGATTTCCAGCAGAACTTCAAAGGGAAGTCAGCATTTGTCCAGAGCTAGCTGAGTTATAAAGAAACTGTAGGGAAATAAGTGAATGAAAAAAAAAAGGAAATTATCCTCAAGTGAACATGGATACCAGGATTTCTCTGTCCTTTTAGTTGGGTTGTTTCCTGTGAATTTCCAAACCAACAAACTTCCAAAGCCCCTTCCTGCTCCTGGATCACAACACAACAGCAGTATCAGAGATTTCACTATAATTTGTTGGGTTTCTTAGCCTGTATTTCCTGGCCCCAGTGCAAAGACACATTTGACTTTGTGATGGCTTGTGATGATGTGAACTGCCTGGCATTTGATCTAAGGCACATTATGTGATGAATGCATGGATATCAAATAGTCTTTCACAGATGTGAAGCATCTGACAGGGAGAAAAAGATGTTCTGTATCATAAAAGAAAATTTCCACATTATTTCTCTTTTTATGCTTTCATATCCCATCTCATGTTTCTCATTGGATGTTTGATGACCTATTCAGGTATTAGCAAATGGCAAGAAGGAAGAACCTCATTGATGAAGGGAACCTGAGCTGAATACAGAACCAGTGTTGAAGGCAGCAGTGAGGGCTATGTTTACTCAATATCAAAGTGGAAGAGTGGTTTATAAGGATGTGCATATTTGAGGCTAATTGGAACATTTTAATGAGAGAAATTAGATCATTGGTTGTGAAAAGGAAAATCATGATCAATTCTGTATCATTCATTGGTTTGCTGAGAGGGATAAAAAGCCAAAATGTAAATAATCTGTCTCACTTGAGGCTCTGTCTCTGAATCTATTCACTTCCTCTTAACTCTGCTCTAATCTCTCTCCACTAACAAATAACAAGTAAGCTTTCCTGGCTTTTGTTTTCGTTTGCCTGGCTGGGAAGGGAGATAGAGAGGGATAAAGAGGGAGTAGCTTTGAGCCCTTCTGGGCCAGTTTCCTTTGTCCAGGAGGGAGCCTGGATTTCTGTATTATTTCTAATTTGGATATAAATGTACATACTTGTAAATATAATGTGTATATATGCTTGTAAATTTTGCCATGCAGTAAACATAGCTTCATCTTACTTCCAAACTGTCTGAGTTAGTCTGGTAAATTTCTGTTGGGGGAGCGGTGCAGGGGGTGGGGAGGGAAATTTCTAATCCACACAAGGAATGAGTGCAGAAGCCAAGTAATATCTCAGGGAGAAAAAATAATCTGAAAAATTCCTAATAGAAAATTACAAGAGACTTTCAGTTGCTATGCAGAAGTAGGGAAACATTATGTGATGGTTTGGGAGTTCCCCCCCACACACACGTTGTAAAATCCCCCAGACTAGACTCAGCTGCTGGAAGTTAAGGACTCAAGCTCTATTTACAGCTTAGCACAATGTACAAGCAGAGATATACACAATAGACAGGAATAGGGACAGAAATAGACAAGTTAAAGGTAATACAGAAACACAATCCCCCTCCCAGAAATCAGAGTCCCCAGGAGGTGCTTCCAACCACCCTTCCACCTTCTTTCCACCCCTCTACCTTACCCCAAGGTTTGCCTTATGTGCAAGGTGAGTTTGGAGGATCAGCCAGGGGGGTTAGAAGCAGAGTGGTTAGTTAGGTTAGCAGAGAGGAAAAGACACACTGGCTCCCAGAGAGAAACTGAGAGACTCTGTGAGTGAGTGTCTTATTTATGCTCGTCTTCTTGTTCTGATACATCTCAGCAAGCCTATGAGTGAAGTAGACATCATTATTGTTTTCTTTTTACAGCCTATATTTTTTTTGATTAAAAATATTCCAATTAGCCTCAAACCAGCACACATTAATGTCGTTGCTAATATTTAGCAGTGCCCAAAGCATGAAAACCTCCATGTTGACAAGGTTTATTCTCCAAAGTTAAACTTCAGATTGGCCTAAGAGTTTGTAAAATATGCACTTATTTCACTTGTGTGCTGTCAGAAATAATACAATGGAAAAAGTATTAGGAATGTTACTATGATTCTTCCCATTTCAGATAAAAAGTGCTTTTGTGCTTTTTTGGTATTTGAAAGATAATGTTTCTCTGTGTTTACTTCAAGTGCAATGTAATCTCCTAACTTCAGTACCTACCGTCCAGAGCCCCTGGAGTAAAGTGAGACACAGACAAAAGGCTTGGTAAACACCTTAGCTTTCCCATGCTTCTGCTTTGTTTTGTTTTGTTTTGTTTTCCCAACATATAAAAGAAAGCAACAGCAATTTCTTATCTTTCTAGTAGGATACAGTGAGTAATAACTAACAAATGCCTTCAAGGTTCCAGCAACTTTAATCCTATTTATTGGTGAGGTCAAACTCTCATGCTTCCAAGAGGAAAGAAAAATTGTATAATGTGAAAAAAACCCAGAAGTTTGTACCAGTACATTGATTAGTCCTGAGGACAGCCAGATATCCTTCCAGCCTCATAGCAAAGAGCTGTAGTATCATGTAGATAACTTAATACATCTTTATGTGAATTAAGATTATATAGTTTTTGCTTCCAAATCATTTGCTATTCAAACCCCTGCCTTGTTGCAAGGTTTTGCATGTCTATACAATTTTTTTTCCCCTCCAAGACAGTTCAATAGAAGAAACTTGGCCTAAAGGTGCTTCTGCTCTTGCTTTATTCCCTGTAGAAAGACAGTGTGGTCTGTCAAACCACATTAGAGAACACATAGGATGAATGCAGAAGTGTTCATATATAAAAATGATGCAGACATCTTAAACCACTGTTATTTAAACTATAGGTATGTTGGGATATACCTGGGATGTTTTGAAGACCTCTGAAGTTTAATAAGGTGGTGTTATTCACATGCAACTCTCATTCATCAATATGATAGCTCTACTGTCCATGATAAGCAGTAGTAACTTTGTTTCAGAGGGGCAACAAAACAAACCAACTACTCAACCATAGAATCATAGAACCAT
>WBNM01041998.1:28928-48991 GCA_013399055.1 Ramphastos sulfuratus
CCAGACAAAAAATAAAGTAAAAATCATTGCTATGAGCCCCTAGTTCTGATCTGCTTTGCTGCAGGCCTGCATGAGCACCTCACTTTGCAGCTCTGCCCAACTCTTCCTCCCTGCACTGATGCTCTGTGGAGCAGGGTGAGGCATTTGCTGCCTGGCTGAGCAGGAAAAGAGTTCACCTCCTGGAAGGACTTCATCTGCTGGAAGGACTTCATCTGCTAGAAGGACTTCTCCTGCTGAAAGGACTTCACCTGCTGGAAGGACTTCACCTGCTGGAAAGACTTCACTTGCTAGAACTTCTGCTGGAAGGAATTCTGCTGAAAGGACTTTACCTGCTAGAAGGACTTCTCCTGCTGAAAGGACTTCTGCTGGAAGGACTTCACCTGCTGGAAGGACTTCACCTGCTGGAAAGACTTCACCTGCTGGAAAGACTTCGCCTGCTGGAAGGACTTCACCTGCTGGAAGGACTTCACTTGCTAGAAGGACTTCTCCTGCTGGAAGGAATTCTGCTGAAGGACCATCAATTTTCTTGGACAAAGCAGAAAATGCCTACAAATTGGACTCCCCAACCACATGGTAGCAGCTGGAGCCACTTTCTCCCCCCTCCCCCCATTGCGGCTCAGCTCCGCTCTCAGATGGGCATGGAGGTTGCAGTGGGAGGGAGAGGATGAGGGGATAAAAGGGAAGGTGTTGGGATGGGAAATGTCCCTCGGGAGGGAAGCCAAGGCTGCTGGGATGCTCCTGCACCTCATCCAGCTGCGAGGGAGATGGGAAAGGACAGATTTAGCCTGGGTGCTGGCCCAGGAGCGTGGGAGCGCTGGGAGCAGGCTGTGCTCGCTGCCTGGGGGCTTTCTGCAGAGAGATGCCAGCTGTGCTGGGCCCTGCTGGGTCCCCTCCTGTGGCCACAGGTCACACAGTCACAGATTCACTTAGGTTGGAAAAAACCTTTTGGATCATGGAGTCCAACCTTCACCCCAGCACTGCCAGGTCCCACCAAAGTGTGGCCCTCAGCACCACATCTGCCCGGCTCTGAAACCCCCTCCAGGGATGGGCATTCAACCACCTCCCTGTTCCAGGCCTTGACAACCCTTTTGGGGAAGAAATTGTTCCTTGTGGCTGAGCTAAACCTCCCCTGGGGTGACCTGAGGCCATTTCCCCTTGTTCCATCACTTGTTCCTTGGGAAAAGAGACCAACACCCACCTGGCTCCTGTTGGATCTGTTTGAGAGGGTCCAGAGGAAGCCACCAAGATATCTGAGGGCTGGAGCTCCTCTCCTGTAGGGACAGGCTGGGAGAGTTGGGGCTGTGCAACCTGAAGAAGGGAAGGCTCCAGGCAGACCTCAGAGCAGCCTCCAGTAGCTGAAGGGGCTCCAGGAGAGCTGGGGAGGGACTTTGGACAAGGGCTGGGAGTGACAGGATGAGGGACAACAGCCTTGAGCTGGGAGAGGAGAGGGCAAGAGTGGAGAGGAGGAAGAAATTCTTGGCAATGAGGTTGGGGAAACACTGGGACAGGTTGCCCAGAGAGGCTGTGGATGTCCCCTGCCTGGAGGTGTTCAAGGCCAGGCTGGATGTGGTCTTGAGCAAGCTGAGCTGTGGGAGGTGTCCCTGCCCGGTGGCAGGAGGTTGGCACTGGATGAGCTTTGAGGTTCCTTCCAAACCAACCCATTCTGTGATTCCCCAAACCTGCCATTGGGATCTTGTCCCCCCAGGTAGGGTTTGGGCTCTCAGAGGCTGTGATGGAGCCAGGGGCAGGAGGGAGGAGGCAGCTTTAGGGCTCTGAGATCTCTGTGCTAATGAAAAACAGGCTCTGTGCAGCCAAACAGCTGAGCCGTGGCTGCCGAGCTGAGTAATGCCTCCAGCTCCTGGCAGGAGCTGCTTCCTTTCAGCAGGCAACAGCTCCTGCCCCAGCCAGCAGGGTCCTTCATGTGCCCCCCCAGTGTGAGGTTTTGCCAGGGGCTGAACCCTGCTCATAGATGGGGCACCCCCCAACCACCCCCTGGGGATTTGGGCTGGTGGCAGGAAATAAAATTATGGGGTTTAGAGGTTTGGTTGGTGATGGTCTGGCTGTTTGTAAAGGGCTCTGCCCATCCACCCCTCCATCCATCCATCCATCCACCCCTCCATCCACCTCTCCATCCATCCATCCATCCATCCATCCATCCATCCATCCACTCCTCCATCTGCCTCTCCATCCATCCATCCATCCATCCATCCACCCCTCCATCTGCCTCTCCATCCATCCATCCATCCACTCCTCCATCTGCCTCTCCANATAGTCACTTCTCTTGGTCACCCTTCATCCACAGCAAGGATGGAGGCTGAGCCCCACTGAACCCTGCAGCACCCAGGGCCAGGTCATTGTTCCCCCAAGGTGCCACTTTGGCTGGCAGGGATGTCCCTTGGGGCTGATTTCAAGGATGGATGCAAGCAGGGAAAGGAGCTCAGCAACTCCAGGGATGGATCCTGCTGCCGGCAGTGGGGCAGGAGGGCCGTGGCGGGGGGTGGAGCAGGATGAGGCCATGACTCAGCCCTCGCCTTCGCACACCCCGACCCGTCCCTTCTCCCCTCCTTCCCCAGCAAAGCCCTGATGGCACCTGGGGACCCCAGACCGCAGCGCCTGTGGCGGTGGCGGAGAGCGGGGCCAGTCGCTGATGTAAACAGCTCCGGCTGCGGATAAACAACTGGCCCCGGGGAGGACAAACGCAGCCTCTGTTCCTCAGACCCTCCCCGCCACAACCCAGCCAGCATCTCCATCGTGTGGGGGTCGGCGGCTCGAAACGCCTTCACCAGCCCCGCCTTTCTGGGTGCCACCCCTGTGCCACCCCTGTGCCACCCTGCCTGGGTAGGGCTGGACCCATGCGAGGTGCAGACGCTCGGTTTTGGCGGGGGACAAGGTGGGCTGAGGTCAGGGGTGATGCTGGTCCCATCCATCACTCAGCTCCAGGGCTATGGCGTCCGGAAGAGGAGCAGGAGCTTGTGCCTGACTCCCGGTGCCAGCCAGGAACCCCTTCCCAGCCCTTCCAGAGTGGATGCTGCCGGCTGTCCCCCCCCCGCGGCGCCAAGACCAGGCCTCCCTGGAGCGCTCCCAAGCCCTTTGCCCATCCTGTCCCCGGTCCTGGCACAGAGCCGTGCTCCCCCCCCGCCACAACTCAGCCACCCGCCCCCAGCTTGCCCAGCTCCCAGCGCAGCCCCCGGACCCCTCCTGGGTCAGCACCTGCCTGGCTCCAGCCGGGCTGAGCTGGAGGGTGCTGGGCTTGTACTCACTCAGCACTGTGCAGCAGGTGATGCTGAGCTGCTGGACACTCCCTGTGTGGGGCTGAGCAGGGCATGAGGCACACTGGGGGCTGTGACCCACCCCCAGCACCCTGATTCAGGGCATACTGGGGGCGCTGGGGAGCTCAGGGCACCCATGGGTGCAGCACTCCGAAGCATCAGCACATGGAGATGTTGGGAAGTGGGCAGCCTTGTGCCACCACCCCAAAATCTCTGCAGCTGAGAGGCTGCTGGTGGCACCCCCTTGTCCCCTTCAGCCTCGGTGGGTGCTGGCAGGCAGATGCCAGGGAAGACTTTCAGCTTCAGCTCCAGCTCCATCCACATTCCTCGGTGGAGGGAGGAGTTGGAGCCTGGCATGACTCAGCGCCAGCCACGAGTGTTGGGGACATGTTGGTGACCCATGTGGGGAGCACAACCCATCCTCTGTGCTCCCTCGCAGCCTGGCACACCCCCCCTGCTGTGGGCAGCCCCTCCTTGAGCCAAGGGGGCTGAGTTTTACCCCAAGAGCCTCCACCGTTGAGGGTGGGGGACCTCGGGTTAGGATCACCCCAAATGGGGACCTTCTCCAGACACAGCCTCTGCAGTTCCCTCACTCCCAGCCCAGCTGGCATCCATCCACACATTCCCCTGTGCCCAGTTCTGGCCAGTGCACCCCTCCCGTGGGTGCCCACCCCGTGGGGAGGGGAGCTGCTGCCAGGGGAACCTGAGCATTGGGGGTGATGGAGCTGGACAAGTCGGTCTGGAGCAGATCAGAGGGTCTGGAGCAGGCTGCATGAGATGGATGTAGGGGAGGAAGAGGCAGATCGCAGCGGGATGAAGGCTCCACCTTCGTTCTGACATCCTGAGTCCCCGTGGCTGGCAAAGGGCCAGGGGGAGCGTTTGCCACCCGCATTCCTCTGCTCCTCAAGGGACCAGCTCGGGACCTTCCCACGGGGATTTCCAGGCCGGGCACACACCACTCCAGTCCTGGATCGTGCTGGGGGGTGGGGGCCGCGGTCCAGGCTCCTGCGGAGACTGCCACCAGCTGCAGGAAAAAGGTCCCGGCCGACAGTGAATCACAGAGGAAGGAACTCATCAAGAGCTCGCTGCACTTTCTTGCTGGAAAGAACTTTCCCTGCTTGCAGCCAGGGAACTGGGATGGGCTGCAGGATTTAGTCCCCACTTCGGTGCTCGCTGGCCTAAAGGAAAAGCTTCCCAAGATGAGGCGTGGCTTGGGATGTGCTTTGCTTCCCATCGGGAATGGGAAGAAGGGGAATGGCTGAAGCTGCCCAGCTGGTGTCACCTTTGGCTTCCTGAGAACAAGGGTTAAGGTCCAGAGGTGCTCTAACTTTGGGCCTGCAAGAGAGGTGGCACCGAGGGGGGATGGTACCAGATGGTCCAGGCTCTGTGGAGCCAGAAGCATCCTGCATCCCTGCATCCCCCTGTGCTGGGGGGCAGCAGACAAAGGGACCCCAGGGCTTGGAGATCATAGAATCATAGAAGCAGTAAAGTTGGAGAAGACCTCTAAAGTCGAGTCCAACCATCAGCCTAACACCACCAGGGCCACTAAACCCTGTCCCCAAGTGCCATGGCCACACACTTCTCGAACACCTCCAGGGACAGCGACTTCACCACCTCCCTGGGCAGCCTGTTCCATGGCTGTGGGGGGAGATGGGGACAGCACCCCTCAGGCAGCACCAGAGCAGTGGCAGTGCCACCAGTGCCAGTTTCCAGCAGGCAAATGGGACAGCCTGGTCCCCCTCACCCTAAATTTTGCTCGTGTTTTTTGGGCACGAGGTGTGCTGCCATCACTGTCACCTGCCACCGCTCTTGGTGTCGTCCCTCTTTCTGCCCCATGACTCAGGGATTTCAGCAGGTTCGGGAGGGGAGGAGCAGCCGAAGCCACTTCCCTGCCAAAAATAAAGAGGCGGGTGCTGGGCTCACCCTCCTCCCGCAGCGGGTGGATTATTAACCCCAGCGCCACACTGTGCCTCCGTCCCCTCGTTCCTCTGTCCCCTTGCCTGCACTCTCTTGCCCCATGACTTGGGGACGTGACACTTTTCCGGCCACTTGAAAGGGGGAGAGATGAGTGTGCAGGAGGTGAGGAGAAGCTTGGTCCTCAGCAGCTGTCAAAGGGCCTCATGCACTGACACAGGGTCCCTGTGAGTCACCTTCTGGGACTGGCGTCACTCACTTGTGTTCCCTGGGTGCTCAGCCTGGCGTCCTCCCACTGCTGGGGGCTGCTGAGGCTCCCACGGTGGAAAATGAAGATAATCTCTTGGCATTTTGGGGAAGAAAAGGGGGGATTTGGGGAGGAGCATGGCTCATTTTTACCGCCTGTGCCCTTCCTCCCCCTGGCTCAACATCATCCTCAGCATCGATGTTTGTCTGTGTGTGGTTGCTCAGAGTGATAAGGGCACACACAGCACCCACGGGTGATGCCAACACGTGGCACCCAGGGGCTGGCGCAGCTGTGATGCCATCGCAGGGTTTTCACCACCGTCCCCATCTCCAGACTGCTCCCAGCTTTTCCCAACCCCAAATCCTCGTTGCCCCTGCACTGTGTCCCCCTGCCCGGGCCCTCTCCTCACTCGGGGCTATCTCAGCTCCAAGAAAAACCCTCAGCAGCTTCTGAACCGCCAGCAGCATTTCCTGCCCGGGGGTAGGGCTGGCACGGCCGCTTTTTCGCGGCTCGGATGTGGTGGCTGTCACCAACACACGGCCTGGCTGTCACCGTGCCCTTGTCGCAGCCGCAGCCCGGGGCCGCCGCTCGCAGCCGGTTGGGTTTGCGGAGTGTTTTGTTTTCTGCTCCCTGTCAGCCTGAGGAACACTTTGCAGAGCCACAGGTCTCCTTCCAGCGGCTGTGCCCAGTGGCCTGCAAACAAAGAGCGACCCAGGAAACCATGAAGCGTGGGGCAGGGCTTTGTGTGCACTCAGTGCCCCCGAGCCGGTGGCACTTCTGTCCCCAGAGCTGTCCCCGCACGGGTCTGCTCGGGCACTGCTTTGCGTGCGGGTCCAGCACTGCGTCTGGGGGACTACTGCTGCACCCATGTGGAAATGGACCTGCTTGTGCAGAGGTGGATCCATCCAGGCACATGTGGATCTGTCCATGCAGAGGTGGATCCATCCATGGACATGTGGATCTGTCCATGCAGAGGTGGATCCTTCCATGGACATATGGATCTGTCTGTGCAGAGGTGGATCCATCCAGGCACACGTGGGTCTCTTTGTGCAGAGGTGGATCCATCCATGGACATGTGGATCTGTCCATGCCGATCTGTCCACGCAGGGGTGGATCCATCCATAGACATGTAGATCAATCTGTACACACGTGGATCCATCCGTGCCCACATGGATCTGTCCATGCACAGGTGGATCCATCCACGCCCACATGGATCAGCCCATGCAGAGATGGATCCATCCATGCCCACATGGATCAGCCCATGCAGAGATGGATCCATCCATGCCCACATGGATCAGCCCATGCAGAGATGGATCCATCCACGCCCACATGGATCAGCCCATGCAGAGATGGATCCATCCATGCCCACATGGATCAGTCCATGCAGAGGTGGATCCATCCATGCAGCTGTTTGCATGTGGATGTCTCCATGCACACCCAAGCAAACGGATCCACTTGTGCACCCATGGATCTACCCATGCATATGTGGATCCGTCTGTGCATGTGGATCTCTCCTACGCAAATGGATCCATGCATGTGGATCTCTCCTATGCAAATGGATCCGTCCATACACCACAAGGGCCCATCCATGCATGCCCACACGGATAGGTCTGCCTGTGCACACTGGATCTGTCTGGACATCGATCTGTCCACACACACATGGATCCGTTTGTGCACACCTGGATCCACCCATGCATGCACGGATCCACCCCCCACACACACATCTCTTCATGACACCCATGCAAATGGATCTGCCTGTGGACACGTGTCTCTGCCTGTGGACACGTGGATCCATCCATGCACACGGATTGATCCATGCAATGGCTCTGTCCCTGCCCACCCAGGTCCATCCCTGCATGCCCACTCATGGACCCATTCCTGCACATCCACACACGGATCCATTCTCATTCCTTCATTTTTGCCCAGCTCCAGCAGCTGGAAAAGCCTCAGTGGGAGCAGGAACACCTGGGAACCACTTCCCATCCTCCTGCCCCTGACACCTTTGCTCCTGCCCCACTCACACCCCAAATTTCCCAAATCTGCTCCCAACACCTGATGCACCCCCAGACCCTGCAGCCCCCAAACGTCCTGCACCCCTGGGCACCTGCGTGAGTGCATGAGTGTGTGTGTGGCACAGCTGCATGCCTGCCTGTGCCCAGGGTGAGCACGCAGGTACCCGTGTGTAAGCTCCAGTGTGTGTGTGCACAGGAGTGCCAGCACCCAGGGGACATGCAGGGACATGTATGCATGCCCCAGCATCAGGCAGGACTAGTGTCTGTCCTTGGCATGGGCACCCCTGTGTGTCTGTGTGTGCCCAGGGGCACGCGTGGACGTGTGTGTGTGTGTGTGTGTGTTCATGTGGGGGCCGTGCACACAGAGCCCAGCGCTTGCGAGCGCCCCGAGCCGAGCCGAGCCGAGCGGGTCTCCTCCAAGGAGATCCATTCAATCCGAGCTGAGCCCACCCGAGCCGATACAAGGGGGCCGAGCCGAGCGGGGCCCATTCAGTCTGACGGGGCCGAGCCGAGCCGATCTAAGCCGAGCCGAGGCGGGGCGAGTCGATCAAATCCGAGCAGGCTGAGCCTAGTGGGGGCCGATTCAATGCAATCTGACCCAAGGGGGCCGATACGATCTGAAGGGGTAGAGCCGAGCGGGGCCGAGCCGAGCNTCCCGGCCCCACGACAGCCCCCATGCCCCGCCTCGGAGCCAAGGTACGGCGGCTTCTCTCGCTTCCCCCAACCCCCGGTACTGCCACCTGTGAGGGGATCTCCGCGGGGAGCGGCCCCGGGTTCTCCTCGTAGCCTCGGCCCGGTCACGCAAGGAGACGTGGCAAAAGCCCCTTTTTGGAGGGATCCCGGCGGGGTGATGCTCCAGCGCCGGCTCGGTTCTTGGATCCGCGGGACGAGGTCCCAGCCCCATCCCCAGGTTCGGTTCCAGCCCCATCCCGGCTGCCGGAGCGGAGGGGTAAAGCCCCATCCCGGCCTCAGCTCCCGTCCCCGGCGGGGTGATGCTCCAGCCCCGGCTGTCTTCTGGAACCTCCAATAATTGGTTCCAGCACCACTCTGGCTCCTGAACCCTAGGGATGAAGTCCTATCCCCATCCCAATTCTTGGTTCTATCCTCATCCCACTTCCCGGACTCGGCGGGGAGAGGCTCCGGCTCCAGCCCCGTCCTGGACCCGGTTCCAGCCCATCCCCGGCGGGGTGATGCTCCAGCCCCGGCTCGGTTCTGGGACCCTCTGGTTCTCTGTTGCGTTCCCCGACCCCCAAGAGGGAGAGGCTCCGGTTCCAGCCTCGTCCCATCCCCCGGCTGCAGCCCGTTCCCGGCGGGGTGAGGCTCCGGCCAGCCGTAGCCGTTTCTCGGCGGTGGCCCGGGCGGCATCTTCCAGTTTCACAAGAGGGGAGGATTTTCTGGACAACCTCCAAGGGCAATTCCCCCCCACCCATCTTTCAGGCACCCTCTCGATGCCGGTACACCGGGAGAGGGTCTCACACACGCACACACACACCCCGGGGTTCTGCTCCATCCCGACTTCGGGGGTCTTGGCCCTGGGACAAACNCGAGGCGGGGCGAGTCGATCAAATCCGAGCAGGCTGAGCCTAGTGGGGGCCGATTCAATGCAATCTGACCCAAGGGGGCCGATACGATCTGAAGGGGTAGAGCCGAGCGGGGCCGAGCCGAGCGGGGCCGGGCCGAGCGGAGCCGAGTGGGCTGAGCCGAGCCGAGCGGGGCCGAGCCGAGCCGCGCCGCTGGCCGCCCGCCAGCCCTTTCTCATAAACCACATGCTGCTGCCGCCGCTCTATAAAGGGCAGCGCGCCGGCGGCGGCGGCTCAGCCCGGCCCNCCAGGTTCGGTTCCAGCCCCATCCCGGCTGCCGGAGCGGAGGGGTAAAGCCCCATCCCGGCCTCAGCTCCCGTCCCCGGCGGGGTGATGCTCCAGCCCCGGCTGTCTTCTGGAACCTCCAATAATTGGTTCCAGCACCACTCTGGCTCCTGAACCCTAGGGATGAAGTCCTATCCCCATCCCAATTCTTGGTTCTATCCTCATCCCACTTCCCGGACTCGGCGGGGAGAGGCTCCGGCTCCAGCCCCGTCCTGGACCCGGTTCCAGCCCATCCCCGGCGGGGTGATGCTCCAGCCCCGGCTCGGTTCTGGGACCCTCTGGTTCTCTGTTGCGTTCCCCGACCCCCAAGAGGGAGAGGCTCCGGTTCCAGCCTCGTCCCATCCCCCGGCTGCAGCCCGTTCCCGGCGGGGTGAGGCTCCGGCCAGCCGTAGCCGTTTCTCGGCGGTGGCCCGGGCGGCATCTTCCAGTTTCACAAGAGGGGAGGATTTTCTGGACAACCTCCAAGGGCAATTCCCCCCCACCCATCTTTCAGGCACCCTCTCGATGCCGGTACACCGGGAGAGGGTCTCACACACGCACACACACACCCCGGGGTTCTGCTCCATCCCGACTTCGGGGGTCTTGGCCCTGGGACAAACCCTATTGCCCACGAGGGTCCCACCGCGGTTCGGGGCCTCCTCTCTTCTTTGCAGGGGGATTGGGAAGGAAATTTGGGGGGCTGCCAGAACCTCTGCACGGAAAGAGCCCGGCGGGTGCAGGCACTAGGGGCTAGGGGGTGTCCGGAGGGTGGGAAGAGGATTTTTGGGACTGGGTGGGTCAGTGCGTCAGACAGTTCCCAGGAGCTGGGGTGGAGGAGAAGATCTGCAGGAGAAATGGTGCGGGATAAGGGCTGGATGGGGAATGTGGAGATGGCCAAGAGCCACCTCCAGGCTTTTGCCAGCCGAGATCCAGCCTCGCAGCAGCAGCACCAGTGCCGGACGCTGGGAAATTCCCAGCTGACCTGGCGCTCCTAAGAATAGAAGCGTGGGGACAGGCACCGGGACTGGAGGATGATGATGGGGTTGTCCCACCAGGCCAGGGTCCAGCCCTCTCCACCACAGCAGTGGTCTCTCTGGGTGGTGGTGGGAAAGGGTAGTGGGCTCGGGGTTGGGGGGAGGGTTAGCTCTGCTCCAAGCCTTTGCTCTGCCATGCCCAGGTGTCCCTGCTCCGCTGCACCTTGCTGTCATCCCTCATCCTCCTCCTGGTCTGCAGCATCCATGAGACGGAGCAGAACAGCTACTGCCAGCAGATCATCACGGAGAAGCACCTGGCCGAGCTGGAGGAGCTGGTGAGTGCCCTTCCGGGGCCGTGGGCTCGTTCAGGGCTGGGACAGACATAAATCAGCCCAGCACTCAGGGCTGGGAAGAAGCAAATCAGCTTATCTTCGGCTCCACCAGCGAAATGATGATACCCAGCAGCTGAGCATCCATGGGCATGAGGCACAAGCGGGCACCGGGACAGGGGGTGACAATGTGCTGCTGTGTCTTTACCCTTGGTGGCTGTGGAAAAGCATCAACGGGAGAAAGGGAAGACGAGGGGAAGCAGGAGGCGGCAGGAGCGTGGCTGGGAAGGGGATGCGAGTGGGGCTGGGTGGGTGCAGGGGCGATGGGGAAGCGGCGCAGGGGAGGGCCGTGGTGTTTTCCGGGCGGCTGCGCAGGGGTTAAGTGGAGGAATCTGACTGCATTCCTGAGTCCAGCTGCTTGCCTGGAAGCTGGGCTGGCAATGGGGCTGTGGGTGGGTGGCAGGCAGCGAGGGGGGCCAGCGGCCAGGCCAGCCGGGTGATGGAGCCAGCCGGGCTGGGGACATGGATGTCTGCATCCCCGCGTGGGCCGTGGCCAGCTCTTGGGGGGCTTGCATCCACTCCACGGTGAGGCCAGCTCCCGGCCCCTATCTTGGCCGCTGGGGCCGTTGTATCTCGCCTCGGCCCTTGGCTCACCTCCGAGCTGGGAATCAGCGGATGTCCAGGGAAGAAGCGGGAATCGGGGGCAGGCAGGGATTTGCAGGGTTGTCGCAGATTAAATTCTGCTCTGGCAGCCAAGGGGGTGCGAGAGCCCAGAGCGGTGCCTCCGAATACTTCGCGCCGAGCTCCAGCCTCTAACCGCCGTATCCGGGCTCGCTTTTTACCTCTTCCTCTTTTAAACACCGAGCTGCGGTGTCAGGAGCTGGCAGATACCACCTCTGCAAGCTCAGCTTCCTCTCCCCATCCCCCTGCAGCTGTCCCTGCAGCCCTCAGCACCTCACATCCCTTAAGGGATGAGCTCGGTCGGTTGGGAGCTTTTTTTTTTNCACAGCTCCCCACCACCCCAAAAAGAAAGAAAGAGGTTTTTTTTGGTGTGTGAGACCTTGGTGCTGTGCGATGACTTTGGAGGGTTTCTGTGACCTCGGTGTCTGCCGTCACCTCCCGCATGGCAGGATGCTCTTTTGTGTTGCTGGGGAGACCCCCCCCCGGGAGAATGGAGTGGAGCTGGGTTCTGCCGTGCTGCTGGGAGGAGGAAGAAGAGGAAGAGAGGTGGGGTGGGAGCAGGCATCCCAGGTGCTCCCCAGGGAGCACCATCCAGGTGGGATGCTGGAGAGATGTGACCTCAGGGAAGCGGCAGCTTGGGGAGGAGGATGGGGTGGAGTGAAGCAGGAGTGGGAGAACCCCAGTGCTGTGGATTTGGGGGGGGGGGGCGGCTGGCTCAGGTACCCCTTTATGTCCTCGAGGTGCCTATTTTAGCTCTGCTGCCCCTTCGTGCTGTCATCCATCCCCCTGGGGTGACACTCTGCTCTGGGGTGATGTGACATCCTGCTCTCTCCTTCCAGGCTGACACTCAAATGCAGCACCCAGGCAGGGTCTCCTTCAAGTTCATCAATAAGATGCAGCTGGTGAGTGGCTCCTGACTGGGCACCAGGGGACAGATGGGGACAGGGACCAGGGCTGGCTGGTGCGTTTTGGGGGGGTCCCCAGATACACAGTCTCCCCTCTTCTATCCCTCTTTGTGGGAAGCAGCTCAGGAGGGCCTCATCCTTCCTGACCAGCTGTCAAGTCTGGCTACCTGAAGGGAGGTTGTAGCCAGGTGAGGGTTGGTCTCTTCTCCCAGGCAACCATCAACAGAACAAGGGGGCACAATCTCAAGCTGTGCCAGGAGAGGTCTAGGCTGGATGTTAGGAGGAAGCTCTTCACAGAGAGAGTGATTGGTATGGGCAATGGGCTGCCCAGGGGGTTGAAAAGCCTGGATGGGGCACTTAGTGCCATGGTCTGATTGATTGGATAGGGTTGGGTGATAGGTTGGGCTGGATGAGCTTGGAGGTCTCTTCCAACCTGGTCGATTCTGTGATTCTGTGATTCTGTGATTCTGTGATTCTGTGATTCTGTGATTCTGTGAATCTATGAATCTATGAATCTATGAATCTATGATTCCAAGTCCCAGCTTGGCCTGCCTGTGGGACCATACAAAGGCATTTTGTGGCTCCGTGCCTCTGTTTTCCCCGCAGGTAGGGTGGGATTGGCGCTGCAGCCTCTGCCCACCCAGTATCGAGCCTGACTGTGTTTGTTTTGGGGGGGTGGGGTGTTGATCCTTGCAGAATGACTCCGTTTGCTACGTGAAAGCTGCCTTCCCTCTGCTGGGCAAGATCTTGGAGCGAACTGAATTCAAGGAGAACTCCACCAACGCCAAGAGGCTGCAGGCAGTGCGCAGGATGTACTACCGCATCGACGAGAACGTCGATCCCTGCATCAGGGAGGAGGACGATGAGGAGAGGAAGGTAATGGTGCCCCCCCTGGTGTAGCTTTTTGTTTAAGAGTGCGACAGGCTGAGGTTATTCTGCTTTACTCTTTTTCAAAGTAAAATAAGAAGGCTCTGGCTGAATTGGAAGAGGAAATACAGAGAGGTTGTGTTTTAAAATGTGCAAGGGAAAAAAAAAAACCAAAAAACAAGAAACCAGGGCATATGTAGGCTCACAGGATGTTAGGGGTTGGAAGGGACCCAAAGAGATCATCCAGTCCAAGCCCCCTGCCAGAGCAGGACCAGACAATCCAGCTCAGGTCACACAGGAACACATCCAGACAGGCCTTGAAAGGTTCCAGAGAAGAAAACTCCACAACCTCTCTGGGCAGCCTGTGCCAGTCCTCTGTGATCCTTACAGCTGTGTTGAGCTGGAACCTCCTGCACTGCAGCTTCCATCCATTGCTCCTTGTCCTATCCCAGGCAGCAGTGAGCAGAGCCTGTCCCCCCCTTCCTGACCCCCAGCCCTCAGACAGTTATAAACATTGATTAAATCCCCTCTCAGTCTTCTCTTCTCCAGACTAAGCAACCCCAGGCCCCTCAGCCTCTCCTCACCAGGCAGTGCTCCAGTCCCCTAACCAACCTTGTAGGCCTCCTTTGGGCTCTCTCGAGCAGATCCCTGCCCCTCTGAAACTGGGGAGCCCAAAACTGAACACAGAATCTTTAACATGAATCCTTACACCTAATATAGATACAAAACATGAAGAATTCCCCCAAAACTTTGTCCTCAACCAAATGAAAAACTACCAATACCCCCCCACCCCCCACCCCAGTTCTCATTCCCTTTCCCATTGTCTCCCAATTAGGCCCCAAACAGGCTGAAATTCACAACCTTGAAGGCTGTGGCCTGCAGGGGACTCTTCCATAGTTACCCAGATAAGGATCCCTCTGGAAAGCTGAAAGGAAAAGGGAGAAAAGAGAACAAATTGACCTTGCTGCTCCTTTTTAAAGTGTTTGCAGGATTTATGGGACTGAATAACAAACTTAACACTGTCTGGGGCTGTGCAGTCTGTCCCCTGGGGTGGGTCTTGGTCTCTGTAGTTTGTTAGGGAGTCTGGGGTAACCTGGAACCCCTCAAACCACAACAGCCCCACTTCTGGGGTACTGGATTTGCCACAGTGTGGGTGCCAGCCTCCATCCTTGGGTGAAGGACACTGCAATATAAGAGAGATGTGGAGGTGCTGGAGTGGGTCCAGAGGAGGGCAACGAAGCTGGGGAAGGGCCTGGAGAATAAATCTGATGAGGAGTGACTGAGGGAGCTGGGGATGGGGAGTGTGAGGAAGAGGAGGCTGAGGGGAGATCTCATTGCTGTCTGCAGCTGCCTGAAGGGATGTTGTGGAGAAGCTGCTGCTGGGCTCTTCTCTCAGGAGTGAGACAGACCGAGAGGGAATGGCCTCAAGCTGAGGCTGGGGAGGTTTAGATTGGACATTAGGAGAGAGTGGTCAGGGACTGGCATGAGCTGCCCAGGGAGGTGCTGGAGTCACCCACCCTGGGTGTGTTTAGGGCTGGTTTGGATGTGGTGCTTGGGGCTGTGGTTTAAGCTGAACCTTGTAGAGTAGGGTCCTAGGTTGGGCTTGGTGACCCTGAGGGGCTTTGCCAGCCTGGGTGTGTCTGTGATGCTGTGAAATGGAGTGTCTGGAGCATCCCAGGGTGGGTGTGCGTGGGTGGAAGCCTGAAGCAGAGAAGGGATGGGGTCGTGGACTGACAGAGAGAGCCATGGTGGGGGCCAAACCCTGTTCTGGGTACAGTGTGGTACCCTGTGGTGGTGGCACTGGGGCAGGTGATTCTGTTGCTGAGCTTGGCTCTTCCTGCAGCTGTCACAGATGTGCTTCAAGGAGTTCACCACCTCCCCCTATGAGATGCTGCTGCTGGTGAAGGAATTCTTCCAGGACATCAACCAACTGCTGCAGAACCAAGAGACCTTCGAGAGGAACTGCAGCCAGGTCTACTTCAGCACCTGCTTGGGACCCAGGGAGAATGGATCCCCACCAGGTGAGATGGCAAGGCTTTGCTTCTGCCTGGCAAACCCATGCCAGGTTGGAGTGGGGCTTGAGCTCACCTGCATGGAGCAGCTTGGGAGCCGCGAGTCCCCGTCTGTGGGCACACGCGGGCACCGTGGGCACGGCATGTGTCTGGTCCCTGTCTGTGTCGCTCAGCTGGTGGCCACCCCTGTGTCTGGAGAGCGCCAGGGTTGGGAGAAGGGAGTGGGCAGCCTCTGGGGTGGGACTGGGCTGAGTCCTGCTGAGAAGAAGGCCAGAGAGATGCTGAGTGGGAACAAGGAGGCATCTCCACCGCCCGGCTGGAGGCATCGCGCTCGGCTGCGTCTCAAAGCCTCAGCGCCCAGCTCGGGCCTAACACGGAGAAATCCAGGCACTGGCACCTCCCTGCCACCAACGTTCTGCATGACCTTGGCCGTGCCACTTCGGCTGCCCTGTGCCTCAGTTTCCCCATACCAAGGCGTTGGGGAGAGCCCTGCCTGCCAGGCTGGAGGAGCCCTGTGTTGCCGTCCGTGCTTCCGCGAGTGCCCGTGCTTGTGTTTGCATGCCCGTGGAGAGGATGTCCTGCTGTGTGTGCCAGCTGTGTCCTGTCCCTGTGCCATGGGGGACGTTAAAGGTGGCTGTCCAGCTCCTGCCAGTCGTGGATAACCTGCTGCCATCTGCTCAGGGGACCCGGTGATTCGGGTTAGCATCATCCCACCCACTGCTTGTCATCTTCGTGCTGCTACGTCTGTCCCTGCCTGCCCCCTGCCTGCCCTCTGCCTGCTCCTTGCCTCACCTTCACTCTTCCTGGTTTTTTTTTTTTTTTGGGTGGGGGCTGTTTGACCCCCACTTGCCATGGGGAGGGTTGGGGGTGTTGCCCCCAACCTCAGATCTGCTGGCTCTGCCCCTTCTAGAGGCTGGTGACCCCACGGCCATCTCTTCTCTCTGCTTCTTTCAGGTGTGGGGACAGATCCTGACTGCAATTGCCTGTCCCCTGCCCTCCCTCCTGCCACCCAGTCCTCCCTCTCCGCTGCCACCCATGCCAGCAGGGAGGTGGCGCCCGCTAGCACCCAGATCCCTTACAACCTTCTCCATGCCACCCTCGCTGACTTAGATGCTCCGTCTCAGCCCCCCAGTAGCACGGACGGTGGCTCAGGGATCGAGGAGGCCCTGGGTGCCGGGGTAGGTGACCTGGTGTCAGTGCCATCCTCTGGGATGCAGCAGACAGCTCCAGTCGACGGCACCAAAACCCTCCTGGATCCAGCCGGGACCTTGAGCCTGGCAGCAGAGGATGTCCCCATCCTGCGTGGGGACGGAGAGCTGGTGGAGAGAGGCTCTGAAGCTGCAGCTGGCCACCGGCTGCAGGATCCGGCTCAGAAGCAGGGAGTCTCCATCCTCCCGGAACATGTCGGCAGGCTCAGAACCACCNAGCCTCTGGGGTGGGACTGGGCTGAGTCCTGCTGAGAAGAAGGCCAGAGAGATGCTGAGTGGGAACAAGGAGGCATCTCCACCGCCCGGCTGGAGGCATCGCGCTCGGCTGCGTCTCAAAGCCTCAGCGCCCAGCTCGGGCCTAACACGGAGAAATCCAGGCACTGGCACCTCCCTGCCACCAACGTTCTGCATGACCTTGGCCGTGCCACTTCGGCTGCCCTGTGCCTCAGTTTCCCCATACCAAGGCGTTGGGGAGAGCCCTGCCTGCCAGGCTGGAGGAGCCCTGTGTTGCCGTCCGTGCTTCCGCGAGTGCCCGTGCTTGTGTTTGCATGCCCGTGGAGAGGATGTCCTGCTGTGTGTGCCAGCTGTGTCCTGTCCCTGTGCCATGGGGGACGTTAAAGGTGGCTGTCCAGCTCCTGCCAGTCGTGGATAACCTGCTGCCATCTGCTCAGGGGACCCGGTGATTCGGGTTAGCATCATCCCACCCACTGCTTGTCATCTTCGTGCTGCTACGTCTGTCCCTGCCTGCCCCCTGCCTGCCCTCTGCCTGCTCCTTGCCTCACCTTCACTCTTCCTGGTTTTTTTTTTTTTTTGGGTGGGGGCTGTTTGACCCCCACTTGCCATGGGGAGGGTTGGGGGTGTTGCCCCCAACCTCAGATCTGCTGGCTCTGCCCCTTCTAGAGGCTGGTGACCCCACGGCCATCTCTTCTCTCTGCTTCTTTCAGGTGTGGGGACAGATCCTGACTGCAATTGCCTGTCCCCTGCCCTCCCTCCTGCCACCCAGTCCTCCCTCTCCGCTGCCACCCATGCCAGCAGGGAGGTGGCGCCCGCTAGCACCCAGATCCCTTACAACCTTCTCCATGCCACCCTCGCTGACTTAGATGCTCCGTCTCAGCCCCCCAGTAGCACGGACGGTGGCTCAGGGATCGAGGAGGCCCTGGGTGCCGGGGTAGGTGACCTGGTGTCAGTGCCATCCTCTGGGATGCAGCAGACAGCTCCAGTCGACGGCACCAAAACCCTCCTGGATCCAGCCGGGACCTTGAGCCTGGCAGCAGAGGATGTCCCCATCCTGCGTGGGGACGGAGAGCTGGTGGAGAGAGGCTCTGAAGCTGCAGCTGGCCACCGGCTGCAGGATCCGGCTCAGAAGCAGGGAGTCTCCATCCTCCCGGAACATGTCGGCAGGCTCAGAACCACCACACCAGCGGCGCCCCCCAGCTCCAGCCCGGCGGGTGGCAGAGGCAGGATCCGTCCTGCCGCGGCGGCTGAGCCTGGCACGCAGCTCCGTTTCTCCAGGATGGCCCCGGCCTTGGGGGGTCGAGCTCCGGGAGGCCCCGGGGACGGGGCGAGGGGGCGAGGCTGGGGGCTGAGCCGGCTGCGGGAGCCCGAGGACGGTGGAGCCGGCCCCAGCTTTGACTCTGGCTTTGTTCTGAGCGCAGAGCAGCGCAGGAAGGAGCCGCCGGCCAGAGCGGGCCACTGGGAGCCCCTCATATACAGCCTGGTGGCCAGCGTGGTGGCCGTTTTGCTGGCCATGGGAGGGCTGCTCTTCTACAAGTATAAATCCAGGGTAAGGACCCCCCTCCCTCCCCGTGCAGCTCCCCTCCCTCCTCCCTAGCCACACACATCCTCTCCTGCCTCAGTTTCCCGCCTTGTGTCTTGGTCTGGGTGGGTCAAGCCCCACTTTCTCCATCATTTTGAGGCAGGGGGGACAAGAGGTGGTGCTGAGCGGGGTGGGAAGATGCTATCTGGGAGAGTCCTGTCCCCCTGTAGCCCTTTCCCCTTCCCCAGAGCTCATCTCTCTGTCCCCTCTCCTTCCATGCAGGTCCTGGACCGATCACTGGAGTATGGAGGCTGTGACCCCGAGGAGCCAGAGAGGAGGTGGGTGTGGCACCATCCAGCTTGGTGGGGCTTTGGGGACCCCCGCCCTGGGAGACCCTACCCTAACCACCCCTCTCTGGCTTTCCCTTGCAGGGCACTGCAGGGAGCAAGGGCACGTCCAGAGCTGGAGACTCAGGACCTCTGAGGTGAGCAGGGGTTGAAAGTGATCTTACAGAGGGCTCTGGTCCAAGCCAGTGGGGACTGTCCCAGCGTCACAGATCTTAACCAGAGGCCGGGAAATTTGGCTGCTGGACAGGGTGGGAAGAGAAAGAGAGGAGCAGGTCTGCACCCCAGCGCTGCCAGGCTGTGGTTTCGCAGCCCATTAATCCATTACCGGCACTTTCCCAATGGATGCAGTGTTTCTTCCTGTGGTTTCCATGTGTTTTTCCTCCCCTTCCCGCCCTCCCTGGCAGAACCTCAGCTCCTGCTCATCCTTCTCCTCCTTTTCCCAGGGCCCGAGGTGGGATGTGAAGCTGCTTCAGGGGGGTCGGCTCCGGATGCTCCTCGCCGTGCGAAGGAGGCTGGCAGGCGCCGGGCGCTGCCATGCCGCTGGCGCTCCCCACTCTTCCCTCGCCCCACGCCAACGGCCAGAGACTGCCACAACCCCGCCCTGGCAGGGATAAAAGGATGGGGGGGGATGCAAAGGGCTGGAAGACGCCGGATTGTCCCTGACGTGACACCTCGGTGCCAAGCAGGACGCTGGAGGTGCTGGATGTGGGACGCTGGATCTTGCTTGGACGCAGCCCAGTGCTGGCTGAAGATGGAGGGGACCAGCGCCCAGAATCCCCCTGGCTCTTCTCCCACCCCAGCAACAGCAGGGTTTGGAGCAGCACCCAGCACCCACACCCCCCCCACCTACCCCCCTACCCCAGCTTCACCTTGCTTTTCCTAAGGCTTCAACTGGAGCATCTTGGATGCTGGTGGGAACAAAGCAGGGTTTGGGCACAGAGACTGCCCTGGACTGCATGGCCCCAGCCCTGGCTCCCGATGTAAACCCTCACACTGTGAATATTTAAAGCCCACCAGTGCCTGTGTCCCCACACAGGGATGGGCTTGGGGGTGATGCTTGGCACCGTCCTGGACCCCGTCCTCCTGCCACCGGAGATCTGGCTCTGGTCCCGTGCCCGAGCTGGCCTCGGCTCACATCGTGCCCTAAGGGGTTTATTTTTTTATTATAGCTGATGAAAGTCTTTATCCCATCCAAGTATTTTCCAGTGGGGGGAGGGTCTCTGTCCTGCCCCCTCGCAGGGCTGTCGTCGGGAGCTGGGCTCTCCTGCCATCCGACTTCCTCTGGGACTGCACCTTCGGGGCGGGAAACGGAGCTGGGGAAGGGGCTCTAAGAGATGGAGGTGCCCCAGCTGGGGAGCTTTTCAGCTCAGCCCCCTTCCTGACTTTGGGAAAAGCCTGATTTGGGATGTCCTAAGACTGCAGATACCCCAAACCCTGGGCTCGGGGCTTATCCTGCCCTCCCCCCTCCCCCCTTCCACAGCATCCCTCCCGCCCTGAATGTGAAGCGAAGTCTGCGCTGCTCTGGGGTCCTGAAGTGTTATTTTTGTACGAGGGAAGCAAAGATGGACAAACAAACTGGGTTTAGGGAAAGCTTTGCTATTCACTGGGGAGGGAAGTTTATGTGTGTATTTATGACTGCCAAAAAAAAAAAAAAAAAAAAAAAAAAAAAAAGGGGGGGGCCCGGGGGGGAGAAAAAAA
>WBNM01042001.1:0-11387 GCA_013399055.1 Ramphastos sulfuratus
TTTCCCCTGAGAAGCTCAACTCAAACTAATATAATTTAATTGGAGCCCAATGTGGGGCTCAAATCCACGACCCTGAGGTTAAGAGTCTTTTAATCTACCAACTGAGCTCTACCTCTAGCAAAAAATTTCTAAGCAACTGAATGCATAGAAATAATATTACCACAGTGATTTTGAGTTTCTTTCTCTTTGTTTCATTTTTCAATAAAAAAGAAAGACTTCAAAGGGCATATTTTATTACTGTAGTTTTTGCTACTGATTTTAGGATATTCCCAATAAAAACACACTTTCATCACAGAACAGTTTTAAAATATGCTGATTGGAAACAGGAGTTAATGTAAACCAGCAGCTGTTACTTAGATATAATTGCATTTCCAGCACAACCTGTGGCTTGATTTTAAATACTCCTTATGAAGTTATAGAAATCATAAGTGATGAATTTGTTATTGCTTGTACCTCTTAAGCAACTATATATAAATTCTCATATACACTCACATTTCAACTGTCCAAAATGTCTGAAGTAGTGTGCACTGAGTTCTCAACAACTTTAAAGAAATTTAATTTGGCATCATTATTTGATTTAATTTGGCATCCTGATATGATTTAATTTGGCATCCTTATATGATGACATGTTATTCTTTACCGAATGGCTACATCCTACAGGCTGAAAACAATGCAGCAGAAAGCAGAAATTCCAGCCTAGGTTGTCATTTTGGCTGCTAACTGATTTGAAGATGAATTGAAAAAGTGAAAAACTGTGAAGTTGTTAGAAGAAGGAGAAAAAACCAAAACAACAAAACCAACAAAGTTAAGCAAGAATCACAGAATTATAGAATCATTCCAGTTGGAAAAGACCCTTGAGATCATTAGGTCCAACCTTTAACCCTACTCTACCAAATTCACCACCTATCCATATCATTAAGTGGCACATCTAAATGACCTTTAAACACATCCAGGGATGGTGCCTCAACCACCACCCTGGGCAGGCTGTTCCAATGCTTGACTATTCTCAGTGAAAAACAATTTTCTAATGTCAAGCCTAAAACTAACCTGGTGCAGCTCGAGGGCATTCCCTCTTGTTCTATAACTAATTATCTGTGAGAAGAGGCAAGCACCTACATCTCCCTATTGTCCTTTCAAGTCATTGTAGAGCATGATAAGGTCTCCTTTTGGTCTTGAGGTTATCCCTTCCATGACCTTTCCCAGCACTGAAGTCAGACTGATAGGTCCATAGTTTCCTGGTGTTATGAATGATGTAAAATTAATAATCAATATTAATTTTGATATGCAAGCAGAGATTGTTAATGACTATGAAAATTGTTTATTAACATTAAATCTCTCCAGAAAATTTATTTACAAGGTTCAAAATGCAGGGTTTGGAAATTTATACAGAGGGAACAGGCAAAACTGGAACACTGTNAGGGAACAGGGGAACACGTCTGGGCAAGCCACAGTCCTTAGACTCAGTGGGTCCAGGTTCTTTGTCCTCTTTCCCATGGTTGCTTCTCCCCATAGCAGAAGGAGGGAGAGCAGAAAAACATCTCTGGCCAAGACAGGACATGGATAAGTCTATTTTAGCCTGCTTAGGCCTACCACAACAGACAAATGCTCTGCTTAATAACTGTAATATGGGATACTGATCAAATGAGAAATGAATGTGAACTGCCTTTAAATATAAAATTTCTGAAGTCAGCTAGGAAGAGAAAAATTTAAAGAAATACATGGAATATTAAGGACAGGTTCTGCCACTCACAGTCATAGCAAGAGGTACTTTATACTTAAAGCTCTGATAATACTGATGAGGAAAGTAGCATTCAAGATAAAAGGGAGGGGGAAGACAGCAAATCAGTCCCTAATGAACAGGGAAATAGACAGAAAATGCCTAAAAGAATCAGAGATGATATTTGCACTGTTAATTCAACATCATAAGAATGAGAGGTATTTTCACTGGTGTAAATAGCCAAAGGTTAGGGAAAAAGAAGACAGAGCCACAAAGGGATGGCTACAATAATGAGCCACGTTCAGCATTAACCTTGGCATTTGGAAATAACAGGAAATGATTCTAGAATCTGGCAGGTATTTCCAAATGAAAACATATCAAATACTGTAGGGATACTGAGGCTGAGCCAGAACAGGAGTATTTGTAGTCTGATATGAAGTGGTGGATGTGACAAGAGACAAAAGCTGTTTATAAAGATCAATTTAAAACACTGCTGACAATTAAGGAAATGGCAAGTGTCATTGTGAAAGCTAATAGAGAACACAACAAATATCAAGGATAGGGAAGGTCTAGGCTGGATGTTAGGAGGAAGTTCTTGACAGAGAGAGTGATTGGAATTGGAATGGGCTGCCCAGGGAGGTGGTGAAGTCACCACCCCTGGAGGTGTTGAAGCAAAGCCTGGCTGGGGCACTTAGTGCCATGATCTGGTTGATTGGCTAGGGCTGGGTGATAGCTTGGACTGGATGAGCTTGGAGGTCTCTTCCAACCTGGTTGACTGTCAGAATCATAGAATGGTAAGGTTGGAAGGGACCTCAAGGATCATCCAGTTCCAACCCCTGCCATAGGCAGGGACACCTCCCACTAGTGCAGGTCACTCAAGGCCTCATCCAACCTGGCCTTGAACCCCTCCAGGGAGGGAGCAGCCACAACCTCCCTGGGCAACCTGTGCCAGTGTCTCACCACCCTCACTGAAAAGAACTTCCTTTTCCAGTTTCAATCTCCCCTCTGCCACTTTAAACTCATTGCTCCTCATCCTGTCATTACAAGACCTTGTCAATAGTCCCTCCCNGCAGACCTTATTGTTGTCTACAGCTACCTGAAGGGAGGTTGTAGCCAGGTATGGTTGGGCTCTTCTCGCAGGCAAGCAGCAACAGAATGAAGGGACACAGTCTCAAGCTGTGCCAGGGCAGGTTCAGGCTGGATGTTAGGAGGAAGTTCTTAACAGAGAGAGTGATTGGCATTGGAATGGGCTGCCCAGGGAGGTGGTGGAGTTGCCGTCCCTGGAGGTGTTGAAGCAAAGCCTGGATGGGGCACTTAGTGCCATGGTCTGGTTGCTTGGCTAGGGCTGGGTGCTAGGTTGGGCTGGATGAGCTTGGAGGTCTCTTCCAACCTGGTTGATTCTATGATTCTATGATTCTGGGGAGGTGTGTGCATCTGATCTAGAATGGTGAGCTCATCCTTAATTGATAACTGTGCTTCAACAACTCACTCTCCAGCCTCAGCTGCAGTGCAGCAGGGGATTTACAGGATGAAAAAGAAATCAAATACAAAAAAAGTAGGAGGACACACATCTTACTGACATCAGTGCAGCAAGTTCCCTTCTACAGAGGTCACATCAACAAGGGCTTGTGGCTACCTCCAGTCCTGGGTTTATGATTTGATTGTCACCAACACCACACATTCCCAGTTCTGCACTGAGTGGTGTCATAAATAAACAAAGGCTTTTCCACAGAAAAAAATTATTATGGTTGCATGTGTTTCTAAGGATGGACAAACTGTGTGCTTTATGCTACCTGCCTACAGGAAGAGGTCATTTCCTATCTCTGTTGATGCCACGCACACATGATAATGCCACAGCCACAGAGACTTGCCTGTAAGTCCTTGTGAAGGTGGGCTGGCTTCTCACAGAGACTAACACCATAGCACAGCAAGGGGCTGATGCTCTGGGTAGTGGTTTGTTCCTTCTGCTGCCTCCTGCGCTTCCTCAGATGAAGTTGGGCTGTGGGAAAGCATTTACTTTCAGAACAGTTGGTTGTTTGTGTAGATTTTGATGGTACTCTTTGTCACTGAACCATAAGGGCTAACTGTGTCTCCCATCTGGTGAATAAGCAAAGACACTGGAAAATATAGGAGCTGGAGATGTAACTCCATGAGGATAAAACCAGTGGGAATGAGATGTGAGAACTCACAAAGCAGTGGGAAAGCAACAAACTCCTTAAACTGACTTAAGAACACTGATTCTTTCTCTGTAAAGGGTCAGAGATCTTGTGCATACTTGGTGTGATGGTTTGGGAGTTCCCTGCCCCCCCACACTTTGTAAAATCCCCCAGACTAGACTCAGTCAGATGGAAGTTAAGGACTGAAGCTCTATTTACAGCTTAGCACAATGTACAAGCAGAGATACACACAATAGACAGGAATAGTTACAGAGATATACAAGTTAAAGGGAATACAGAAACACAATTCCCCTCCCAGAAATCCCCAGGAGGGGCTCCCAACCACCCTTCCACCTTCTTCCCACCCCTCTGCCTTACCCCAGAGTCTGCCTTATGTGCAAGGTGAGTTTGGAGGATGGGCAAGGGGGGTTAGAAGCAGAGTGGTTAGTTGGGTTACTCAGCAGAGAGGCCAGCAGACACAAACCAGCTAGAGAGCCAGAGACTCTGTTATCTGTGTTCTTATACACCTCAGCAAGCCTATGAGTGAAGCAGACATCACCACTGTTTGCTTTTCACGCCTATAATGGAATTTTTTAATTAAAATATTCCAATTAGCCTCAAACCAGAGCACTTGGTGAGCAGGACAGATCAGTCTTTGGAAAAATACTACAAAGCAACTCAGCTTTAGGAAGTGACAGTAATCACTGTCTGAGTAATGATTCCAATGCATTCCCAGTTAATTTAGAAGGGCAAATATTTCTGTTTCCAGATATTTCTCAAAGCCACCATCAGTCAGAGAGCAACATCAGCACAAAAGCTCAGCAGCGCAAGCTGGCACAGGAAACAGCACTATGTTGTGGGGCTGCTATGGCCATGAGGTTTTCAGCCATGCTAGACAAAGCAGTGCTCCAGGCCTTGTGTCAAAGAGCAACCACAGTAGGTATTGCTTGAATCTCTTTTGCAATGTTTATTTCAATCCATCGTGAGGAAAATGGATTTTGCTGCGTGAAAACGAATTCCACATACCGAATTTCTTGTCGGCCACAGGTTCAGATGTGCTTCCAAAGAGCTATTTATAAAAACAAGACTATATCACACAGGCTGAGTCCTTTAGAAAGTAGTCAGTGCTGGACTTGGCTACTTCTCCTCAAGTGCAGCCAGGACTTTGGATTGTTATTACTTTTTCTAAATGCCATTCTGCTCGCTGTGGCACAATCGTTTTTCTTTAACCTTTCATTTTATAACAAGCAATCATGCACAACCAACATGAGGTAGCTACATCTTCCCAGGTCGAGTCAGCAATCCAGCATCAGCTTGGATCAAGCTGTGTTGATTGTCTTCTTTTTTTTTTTTTTTTTGGCAATGCCTACATAGTATTTTCATAACACTTCCAATCATTACTAGAATGATAAGAACAGTGCAGCAGGTGAAGCATTTACCTAGTGAGAGCCTCAGACGCTGAAGACATTTTAGGTGAATGATTTTCAGTCCTACAGAGAATATTACCTTTGTGCAGGCTGGGAGAAGGAGTCTGTCATGAGTAGAAATGGAGAAAAGTACTGGCATTGGTTAGAAGGAAATTTAGTCCTTGTGCAATAATTGCAACCTCACAAAGAAAAAAGCAAAAAATGCTCAGTGCTGTAAGTGCTTTGAAATAAAATTCATTGAGCATCCAAATTGCAGCACTATGAGGAGTATTTTTCTGTAAGGGATATAAAGGGAAAATAGACAAGCAGCCTTTGATGTCATTTGGAATGAACATAAAGTTGTCTTCTGGCATCAATGCAGTGGATATTTTCATGTCCCCATAAGGTTAATCTCCTAGCTGGAGCCTGTGGAGCAGATGCACAACACATGGAAAGGAAAGAAAATTACACTTATGTAATAAAATTAAAGCTGGAAGGTAAAGAGGAGAATTTCAGAAATCACTAGAGTACCTCCCTGAATACTCTTTGGATTATTTCTGCTTCCAAAAAGAGAAAGGAAAAAATATAACCCCACCAACCCTTCTGTAGTTCCTGAAAATGATTTGCTTTATGAAGAGAGCTCTGCTGCCAAAGTCCTGCTGCTCTGCAGAAATGTATCCATGGAGAGAAGGACGAGTGCCACTTATGCTTTTGTTTTCATCTGACTCAAAATGGATGGAACACAGATTCTGTTTTCCATTCCAAATACGTTAAATCTTCATTTAGGGACACCATTGAATGGTCATAAGAAGGACAGCTTCTCAGGGAATATCACTTCTTCACTGCCCTCCAACAAGCCTGGATTTGACAAGTGCACTCAATAGCAAAAATAGAGTTTCCAGCTAATAATAAGCTCCAGTAAATACAGCAACTGTGACCTTCCAAAGCTACATCAGCTGCATATCTCTTCAGCTGTGCTCAGACCAGGCAGTATTATGAGTGTCTGTGCAGTGAACCATGCTTCTTTCAAAAGCATCTGTGGATTTTAAGCGACCCCTAAGCATTTTAGAAATGCAAAGCTAATTAAAATCATGAAAAGATTTCTCTTCACTCTTACTGGTAAATGCTCAAGTACTCTTGTTAGCTGCTAAACTCCATCTCAGCCACGTATCAGTGCAAAGTGTGTGGTGCTGTGCTAACCAGCAGCTGGCTTGGTTCATCAAATCAGACTTTCTCAGTTATCCTTCTATAAGTACACCTGATGAGACACCTGGAGGGCAAATGCCTGATGGTAGTTTCAAGTACTAGATGGTGCTAAATAATGGATAAACTCTGGGCTGCTGCAGTCTGCAAAAATACCCAAATTGCAATAACCTGAAAGAGAAAGCTTGCAGCACTACCCATTTATTTTTATTAGGCTTTGCTGTGACGCAAAACTACTCCCAGCAGAGAGATGTTACTTCTCTCCAAAGACTCTACAGATAAATATAAACTTTAAGGGAGGGGGAGGGATGTCCAATTTAAAGATAAATTATCAAGGGTTTAGTAAAATATGGGTTGTGGGAAGCCATTTCTGGCTTCCTAATTCTAGAGACCTGAATTCAAAGTAGGTTCCAAATTAAGCAACTCTGGTCCCTAATGGACATCTCTGTTTCATAAAAACATATCATTTAATTGGGCAGTGATAAAGAGACATACAGTTGGAACCAGAACTTAGAGGTCATAACAGAGGTACTCCTGCAGTAATATACATGCTGGGGATGAGAACTGCACAAAGTGACTCAGTTCTTTGTGAGGAAGCACACCCACACCTCAGGAGTATGAATTGCCAAGAGCTAACTCCCCAGGATTACGATGGGATGCTATTTTGTAGAGCTGGTCTAGTAATGCATGGCAAGTAAATTTGTTCACTGACTTTAGCTCCCATTTCACACCTCTTCTCCTTGTTTGCTGCAGAACACTTAGTAAACTGCTGTTTACAATGCTAAGCCTACCCCTCTTCAAAAATAATAGGCAAGAAGTAAAATGATTTACTTTCCGGGTTGCTTATTAATATTCAAAATGCATCTGACTGGTCAGATATGTTCTGACATATCTGTTAACCTCCTCCAGTAGAAAGGTGTAGGAGTACTTCTGCTGGGAACTGGCAACACTAAAAGTTGGTTGCTAAATGCATACATATTTTACTGGCATTTCTGCAGCATTTGAACTCTTCACAGACTTCACACACACAAAAGAGAAAATGAAATGTTGTGATTTTTTTTTTTTTCTATGTATGTTTACAGATGTGATGGTTTGGGAGTTCCCTGCCCCCCCACACTTTGTAAAATGACCCAGACTAGAACTCAGCCAGCTGGAAGTTGAGATGAAGCTCTATTTACAGCTTAGTACAATGTACAAGCAGATATATACACTATATACAGGAATATTTACAGAGATATACAAGGTAAAGGTAATACAGAAACACAACTCCCCTCCCAGAAATCAGGGACCCCAGGAGGGGCTCCCAACCACCCTTCCACCTTCTCCCCACCCCTATACCTTACCCCAAGGTTTGCCTTACACATAAGTAGAATTTTGAGGATCGGCTGGGGGGGTTAGAAGAAAAGTGGTTAATGAAAATTAATTGGCAGAGAGGAGAAACCAGAAGCTGCTAGACAGCCCCAGGCACTGTGCCCCAGAGACTGACTTATCTTTTGTTTTGAGTCCTTATTCCTAAACATCTCAGCAAGCCTATGACTGCAGCAGACATCACCATTGTTTTCCTTTCACAGCCTGTAATATAATTTTCTCTATTAAAATATTCCAATTAGCCTAAACCAACACAACACAGAAGGCCAAAGCCCTGGAACCAGGGCTGCACCTGGGTAGACACAAGCCCAAGCACAAATACAGACTAGGTGGGGAATGACTGAAAGCAGCCCTGAGGAAAAGGTCCTGGGGGTCTGGGGTGATGAAAAGCTCAAGATGAGGTTGCAGTGTGAGTGCAGCCCAGACAGCAACTGTGTGCTGGGCTGCAGCAAGAGCAGTGTGGGCAGCAGGGCAAGGGAGGGGATTGTGCCCCTTTGCTCTGCTCTCCTCAGACCCCACCTGGAGTCCTGTGTGCAGTTCTGAAGCCCCCAGCACAGGAAAGACATAGAACTGCTGGAGCGGGTCCAGAGGAAGGTCATCAAGATGCTCAGAAGTCTGCAGCAGTTCTGCTGTGAGGACAGGCTGAGAGAGTTGGGGCTCTGCAGCCTGGAGAAGAGAAGGCTTCCAGGAGACCTTAGAGTAGCCTTCCAGGATCTGAAGGGGGCTACAGGAAGGCTGGGGAGGGACTATTGACAAGGTCTTGCAATGCCAGGACAAGGGGCAATGGGTTTGAAGTGGCAGAGGGGAGATTGAAAGTGGATGTTAGGAGGAAGTTGTTTGCAGTGAGGGTGGTGAGACACTGGCACAGGTTGCCCAGGGAGGTTGTGGCTGCTCCCTCCCTGGAGGTGTTCAAGGCCAGGTTGGAGGAGGCCTTGAGTGACCTGTACTAGTGGGAGGTGTCCCTGACTATGGCAGGGGTTGGAACTAGATGATCTTTGAGGTCCCTTCCAACCTTATCATTCTATGAAGAGAAAATTAAGCTTTACACAACTGAGTTGTGTTTATCACTAAATTCGGCAAACTCCTTGGGTAAGTTCTGTCTGTGGTGTGCACCAAATGAGTTATGTGTCCTTGGGAAATGAAAGGGCAAGGCACAGTGATTGAAGAATTTATTTTAACATTAAGTACAACGTAGGGATGAATGAGGATAGATAATCTGATGTTAATTCCTAAATTTCCTAGCTCTTAAATATTTGGCTTGCAAAAGTAATAATGAATATGACTTTGAACCATCTAACATAGAATCATAGAATAATAAGGTTGGAAGGACACAGGACTCCAGATGGGGTCTGATAAGAGCAGAGCAAAGGGGCAGAATCCCCTCCCTTGCCCTGCTGCCCACACTGCTCTTGCTGCAGCCCAGCACTCAGTTGCTGTCTGGGCTGCACTCACCCTGCAGCCTCATCTTGAGCTTTTCATCGCCCCACACCCCCAGGGCCAGTTCCTCAGGGCTGCTCTCAGCCATTCCCCACCCAGCCTGGAGTTGTGCTTGGCATTGTGCCTACCCAGGTGCAGGACCTTACACTTGGCCTTGTTGAATGTCATGAGGTTGGCCTGGGCACACCTCTGCAGCCTGTGCAGGTCCCTCTGGATGGATCCCTGCCCTCTAGCAAGTCGACTGTGCCACACAGCTTGGTGCCATCTGCACACTTGCTGAGGGTGCTGGGTGAATAACCAATAGACATGCAATGGGATTTCACATAGTGTAAGGCAGTTTCAGATGAGGACCAGGATGGTCCATGGTGAAGGTGTGACCTTAGACTTAATTATTAGCCTTTCAAATAAAACACTTATTGTTAAAGAAATTGCTGCCTTGTGTGTGGACTAAACTTGCCTAAGTATGAGGATTGAATAAAAATAGATTTGGTGGAGAGAAGCAACATAAAGTGATATGAAATGCAGATATGTCAGCAGAAGCTTGGCCAGAATTGGGAAGGCATTTGCCAAGACTGCAGCATGACAACTGCACCTCATCTACATTACTTCCATGAAATGTTGTTACGGTGCTGAAACAGCTGCCCAGCTGGCAATAGCAGCAAAAGCCAAACTGAATCCATACTGTATTTGCTGTGGTATTCTTCAGAAATACATCTGCTGGTGTTCATAAAATGGCCATGTCTGAGAAATCCATTAGCAAGTGAGGATGAAGGATAAGGAGTCTCTCACTACTTGGTGTATGTGATATGAATTTCACTTTCTTGATCTTCTATGAAATCTGCATGAAGTGTGGAGACTGGTGGAAGAAGAAAATATTTTTTAAACAGCAGTCATCAGTCATGCTTGCTTATCTTTTCCTTTTAGAGGTCCTTGGAGTCCTAATGGACAGCAAGTTATCTACACAACAGCAATGAGCCTCTGCAGCCAAGAGAGCCAATGGCATCCTGGGGTGCATCAACNTAAAGAGATTCTGAGTCTCTCTAGCTGGTGTGTGTCTGCTGACCTCTCTGCTGAGTAACCCAACTAACCACTCTGCTTCTAATCCCCCTTGCCCATCCTCCAAACTCACCTTGCACATAAGGCAAACCCTGAGGTAAGACAGAGGGGTGGGAATAAGGTGGAAGGGTGGTTGGGAGCCCCTCCTGGGCACTCTGATTGCTGGCAGGGGAATTGTGTTTCTGTATTACCTTTAACTTGTCTATGTCTGTAACTATTCCTGTCTATTGTGTCTATCTCTGCTTGTACATTGTGCTGAGCTGTAAATAGAGCTTCAGTCCTTAACTTCCAGCTGGCTGAGTCTAGTCTGGGGGATTTTTCCAGTGTGGGAGGGCAGGTAACTCCCAAACCATCACAAGGGCTTCACAGCAGAATCAAATTCTGTACAATCAAACAGAAAGCACACATTTTCTAAGCTCCAACAGCACACAGCCCAACTGGGGTTTTAGAGCATAATCATGAATGCAGGCTAAAATCCTGAGTTCTCCATTGATAACTCTGTGTGAGGAGGGGAAAAAAAACAAACAAACAGAAAAACCCAAAAACCCCAATATGATCAGGGCACATTGTCTCTTTTCTAAGCAGACAGCCCCCATCTGTCTCCTGCCAGACAGGACCTCAACCTCTAAGTAATGCCAGAACTTAGCTCCACTCAGTTGTGTCTGATTAACTTAATGCAGGAAGTAATGTCCAGATGGGACACTAATTTAAATCGAAAAGCTATGCCACTGTTTGGCTCATCAGAGCTTCCACGTCACACACAGCACACCCTAAGGGACAGCAGCTTCTGCCAGGCAACACTTTTCTAGTATCCTGCTGAGGTAGACACTGCTGCTATTCAGAACTTACACAGCAGAACTAAAAGGCTGTACTAGGATGGAAGAAAAAATAATAAAAGGGAAAAAATCAAAGAGAGAGAGAGTGCTGTGTAACATCTCTGTCAGTGATATGGACAGAGGAATCAGTGCACCCTCACCAAGTGTGCAGATGGCACCAAACTGTGTGGCACAGTCGACTTGCTAGAGGGCAGGGATCCATCCAGAG